>CAUYQV010190473.1:0-31803 GCA_963574575.1 Galagoides demidoff | reverse complement strand
GGGCAACTGAGACATCTGACCACAGTAAAACAATTAGTTTCTATTACCTTGAAATATTACAGCTATTTCCAAGGTACCTCGACCTTAGCCCCCGGTTAAGAAAATCCCCCATCCCTCACCTATACCCCTAGTGAAATCACTAACCACCAATCAAAAGTGTACCCATACCCGACCCTGCCCCTCTTGCTTTCTGTACCCCATAAAAACTTTTTCCATCCTGGGTTTGGGGCTCTACCTTGGTGTGTGCACCAGGAGAGACCAAACCCGGGTTTGAATAAACCTCACCTCATGCCTTTTACATCGGAGTTTGTCTCGGATTTGTCTGGTGGGGATATTTGGGAGTATTTTTCGGGCACAACAGTACACTGCCAACAAGAGACAGGCCCGGAGAGTCAGACGTACCCCAATAGGAGAGGTACTTTCAGGCCTGACAGATGTCTTAGCAAAGTGTGCTGGGGATGAGACAGGACTGGAGCCCAGACCCTTGTAGACCCCAAGTTGTCTTCCATTACAAATATAATTCTTTCACAAATTAAAAGGAAAATTTATAGTTTGTTTCCCAAACTGTTTTTAATAGAATTTTGCACGAAGTAACAATACAATGCTGAGAAAAACAAAGTGGAACACAAAATTATGTAGATGGTATAATTTTCAATCTGTGGAAAAGTTTAAAGATATGTGTGTGTGTGTGTGTGTGTGTGTGTGTGTATATACAGAGAGATGTGTGTGTGTATATATATATATATATATATATATATATATATATATATATATACAGAGAGATAGAGAGCAGAGAGACAGAGAGAGAGGCAGGGGGCCTTAAAAGGAAATCAATATTTTAACAACATAGGGGAAATTTCAAGCTTTGACCTATTTTATCTGCTGAGATGGACCATTCTCTATCCTAGGCTGCGAGTCTCCTTTTTAAGGAAGCAGGAAGCAACCCTCCCTGTGCTGCCAGGGGCGGGGTGAAGCCCACACAGGAGCCCTGCGGACAGCCCACCAGGAATAGAGAAGAGGCGGCATCAAGCAGAGTGAAGTCACATCCTTGGCCAAGTTCAGCGAGGAGTGCCGTCCTTTCCTGAGCTATTCCTCATGGCTTATTTTTTTCTCCCTCTGCTTCCTTCCTAATATTTTTAGCTTGTTAAACTGTTTGTGCCTTATAGCCAAGCTAGATATCAGTCAATTAACTAATTGATTATAGTGAGACAGACATGGTAAAAGATGTCAGCAGGAATATAACAGTTAAGTCAACCAAAGCGTCTACAGCACATAGCTCTTATGTGCATGCAGATTCAGCCCTTTTTTCCATAATCTGTCTTTGTAATCCTCTGATTAAAAACCACCTCCAAGAATCGTTAGCAAACCAGACTAGGGTCTCTCTATGAGAGACATCCTGGGTGGGGAAAAATCATGTATGATGAGGAATGATGTGGGGTTTCATCCCATGCCCCACCGGCCCCACTACCAGTTGTGTGACCTGAGACAAGTCACAAACAGTCTCTGAACCTCCATTTACTCTCATTTTTTTTAAATGGGAGTGTAATATGGGTAAATGAAATTTATTTGCAGTTAAAATGACTCATGAGAAGACCACTCTCTGTTAATGTGCAGCTCCCTGGCTCTGAGTTCCAGAATGTGACCCTTTCTTGCTTTTCTTCTCTGCCCACCCCCCCCACCCCCCTGCACCTGGGTCTGAATTTCTCCCTGTGGAATCCACCAGGAGCTACTTTTCCCCCTTACAGCCTTAGGCTGTATCTTTGCTGAGTCTGGTGTTTGTTCCCTTATTACTCCAGGGTGTGCGTCAATACCTCTCAGATATTTGGAATGCCTTTTAGAAGAAATTAATTGGCGCTTAGAAATACCATCCCTTGCTGTGAATATTTTCTTTACTTGACAATAGTTTTAAAACTAGCAAAGCTGTCAGTGTTCTTAAATACCATCAGCTCTGAATTTCCAAAGACTAATTCATCAGGTATGAATAATCATATCCAGTAATTAATCTTTTCTTAGAGTAATTCTCTCTCTCTTTTTTTTTTTCTGTGAAAAGTGAGCACTTTCTGTACTATCAAGCTAGATCCAAGGAACTTTTTTCCGTCCTTTTACCCGGGACCTCAACCTTGGCCTCCAAGCTCTAATTCTAGTTGATAAGCCACAGAACTTTCAATATTCCTGTGTGCCACAGTTCTGTAGGTTGATTTTTTTTATATAGGGATTCCCAAAGCAACCCTCAAAAATCCCCTTTGCCTAGAGATGCTAAGAGCTGGCCTTGCTTACCTGCCTGGTGTCTGTTTCCAACCAGTTCTGACTAATGAGATAACAATGACATTGACATTAACAGTAGTAGCAATAGTTATTTTATTACCTTATCAAGTGCTGTTTAAAGGTAACAATGGCTGAGCATTCAAGAGATCTTTAGCAATTGTGAAGACAAGGGTAGGGTTCCTTATTACCTCTTTCACATTCTGCTTTAGTGATCATGGTCAGGTCCACTCGCAGGTGAATAGGAGCAATCCTAACCACTTAGATTGTTTTAAAGTTCCAGAATATTAAAAAAAAAAAAAAAAGAAATGTCAATGCAGGGTCACAGAAATTATGGTATTTTAAAAATGTTTACACTTAAGAAATTAATGTTTCCTACCAGAAATACAAGTGTTTGGTAGTGATAAAAATATAAACAGCTTACATTTATTGAATGTTTGAATTCAATTGAATGTTTACTCTAGGCACTGCTGAAAACACTTTTCATATATTATATCGCTTAATTTTTCCATTCACTTTATCAGTTAGGCTCTTTTTTCAGTATTTCAAAAGCAGGAAACTGAGGCAGAAATGTTAATTAGCTTGCCCAATGTGGTAGTGAATAGAATGAAGATTTAGTTTCCAGATGTCTTCTTTCCAATCCTCTTTGTGTGCTTCTGAGATTGTGTGCGTTGCCTCAGTTAAAGCCAAGGACATAAGTCCAAATATGAGATTGCAAACATGAAATCTGGGCCTCTAGGGGCTCTGATCATTTGTAATAATCAAGAGAACACTTAATTTTGCACTAATGTCAGGACCTCACTACCATGTACCAGGTCTGCGGCCTCTCAGTGGGGAGCACACCTGCCACATACTGCCTCTTGGCTCTGAGTCCCAGCAGAGACGCAAAGACACAAGGCTTCTGTCTTCACCTCCGAGACGTGAGTACTGCCCCAGATCTCTTTACCATCTCAAAATGAGCAGTTATGACCCACTTCCTGTGTGGCTTTTCCCACTACAAACATCATTCCCAGATGAAGACTTGCAGCAGGAGCTAAAGTGACCTTTGGGGCTTCACCTTTTTTTGTCAGCCCAGCAAGAAAAGGGGCTCTTCTTAGACACCTCATAATGCATCTCAAGCTTTCTCAACAAAGTAAGCAAAATGGAGAGTCTATGGCTCGACTCTTTGTAATTTTAAATGAGAGACAAGAGAGAGAGAGTGAGGAAGAGTGACAGCGAGATGGTTCATTTTCACTTTCCCATTCAGTTCTCAACCTACCCTAGTCTGGCTGTATCCCAAACAATTCTTTTCATGATGCCAATGACCTCTATGTTAGTGAATCTAATGAATACATTCCTTTTCGTATCATATTGCACATGCTCGTAGCTTCTGGCACTGCTAACCATCTCTTCTTGAAATAATCTCTTCTCTTGGTTTCTGTCCTGAACACAATTCAGGTTCCTCTCCCTGCTCTCTGCCGCACTCTTCTCAGTCACAGGAGCCAGCCTATCTGTTCTGCAAGGAGTGGTAACTGCCTCTTTTCTTCTCTCTCACCTATTTTCTTTGCCCAAGTGATTCCATGAATGACTAAGGCTTCAATCACCAATTATACACAGGTAACTTTCATATATATATCTCTAGATAAGACATTTCCTTTGATTTCTAAATGCATGTTTCCAAAAGATTACTTATTATATCTCCTTTTATATATATCTTAAACATTTTAGATTCAACTATTGTGCTTATGAAGTTAAACTTGTGATGGTCCCACCAAGAACCTGGTCATTTTTTGGTATTACCTTTGTCAGAGAATGGACAGAATTTACCCACCATGTTCCTTTCTTGTCCCAGATGATTCCCATGTGATGTTCCCTCTTCCATCCTTGTATATGATATATGAATATATGCACAAACATGTGCAATATAGGTCTACATGCAACATGGCAAACAGGTAGATATTAGTACCCTCTTATCGCTTGCTAACTTTCCATCTTAATGACCATTTTCTCTTATATACTGAGGTTGTTAAAAAGTATTTATTACCAAAATATAAACGTAAACTTGGTGTTAAATTCTGCACAAGTGAAACATTTATCTCAGCACATACCATAATTCGTCCCATCATAATTATCATAATTTCAGCCTAAATTATCATCTGCTGTTGCAAACTACTGAATGAATTTTCTTTTGCTATTTCTTGTTGCCTCACTCAGTGGACAGCTGCTTACACTGATGTTTTTCTGAAAGAATCGTACCAATAATTTGATTGCTGCCCCAAGTCAGCTGTTACCCTAATCTAAAAACAAGGGACAGTATGTAACAACTTATATTAGTTTAAGTAGAAACACATGAAAAAAAAATTCCAACAGCCCCACTTCTCACTTTGATCCAGATGTAACCCTCAAGTGAAACTTCATCCTCCCAAACATTTTCTAAATATTTAGCTTCCCATTTACTCCTACCATCTGTACCCAGGACTGGCTAAGTAGTTTTCAGGGCCCAGTGAAAAGTGAAAATGCAAGGACTTTTGCTAAAAAAATTATTGAGAATTTCAAAACAGCAATAGCCAAGCATTAAACTAAACATGGGACACTTCTAAGCTGGAGGCCTGTATGACTACTCATGTCACACTTGTGAAGTAGACCCTGCCTATAACTTTTACAGAGTTTTCTTTTATTATAATCCCTTATGTTGTGAACTTTATGCTTTTAATTCTTTTGATATGTAGATACTTTTCTTCAGTTTTAACTAGATCTGATATAGATAAGAACAATGTTTGGATGACATAAGAAATACCAACAGTAATACTTCTGAGCAACAGAGTTGGGATGCTTTGGGTAGAAAAAGGAAGGTGTTTACTTCTTACTTAATTTTCTTCTGAAAGTTTTAAATTAAAAAAACTTTCAAAATTAAAAAAAAGACACTTCATGGAAATAAAAACAACTCTGAGTTATTATTTTTCACTTCCCATCCTTTATCTCTAATATCATTTTAGAAAAGACATGGAGAGGGGAAGTAATGTCCTTCAAAAATCCAAATGGCAGTGACATCTTCTATAATCAAGAGGTCTGGCATAGCCTCTACTCTCAGCCAGGATCAATTTTCCATTAAAGTCACAAGGTCCTTATTAGATATACTATCTGCCTTTGAGAATCTTTTCAACTATAGTAGCTATGTGATGGTAGAAATGGTATCTCAATTCCTGAAAAGAAACTCTATTCAACCACTGTAGTCTTTAAGAGGACTCAGTAGCATTGAATATTCTTTACTCTCCCTATAGGCTGAGTACACACTCATTTTTTTAAGTTATTTTTTATTTCAAATTAATATGTGGGCGCAAGTTTTTAGGTTACATTGTTCTAACTTCCAGGGTAAAGTTCCCTTTGTAAAAGAGCCCCTCACTCAGGGGAGTGTTATATACCCTCACAATGTGCACATTAGGTGAGATCTCACCTCATGCCCTCCCCTCTTCTGCCAGTGGTCCTCCCCCCTCCCTCTATCCCTGTATTAGACTGTATTTGTGTTTTATTGTTCTTATGAACATATAATTGTTTATACGTTGATTTCATATTAGTATAGAGTACATTGGATATTTATTTTTCCATTTTCATGATAGTTTACTAAGAAGAATGTATTTCAACTCCATCCAGGTAAATGTAAAAGATGTAAAGTCTCCACCTTTTTTAATGGCTGAATAGTATTCCATGGTATACATGTACCACAGTTTGTTGGTCCATTCATGGGTTGGTGGGCACTTAGGTTGCTTTATGACTTGGCAATTATGAATTAAGCCACAGTAAACATTCTGGTGCAAATGTCTTTGTGGTAAAATGATTTTTGTTCTTCTAGGTAGATAACTAGTAATGGGATTGCAGGATCATATAGAAGGTCTACTGTAGGGGATGCCAAGAGCCAGATGACATCTGCGCAAGATGATCTGCAATTGAGGGGTGGACCTCGGGCCATTCGTCTGTAGGCGTTCCTTGTGGAAGAAGAGCCTGAGCCTTCAGCACGTAGTCATTTGTTAATTACTCCCCTCATCTGTGTTGTACAGTCTTGATAAAAGGCTAGTGTAGAGGTTGCTCGGGGCTACCCTGCAAGTAAGGGCTGGCCCATCTCCCACAAGCTTGTACTTCTAATCCGTGTAACTCCTAGTTCCTTCTTGCGGTGATCGAGACCAGGACCTTAGGAGCCCGACAGATCGTGACAGTCTACTTTGAGATCTTTGAGGATTCTCCATATTTCTCTCCAAAAGGCTGTATTAGTTTGCAATCCCATCAGCAGTGTATAAGTGTTGCCTCCTCACAACCTTTTATAACAGTAAAAATGGGAATTTTCTCCCCACTATGAAACCCAGTTTTTTCTTTTCTCCTTTCCTTCCTCTTACTGTCCCCAAAGTTCATAAATTATGAGGACTAGGTTATGCCACTAAAACAAATTACCCCTAAAACTCATTGACTTCTAGCACAAGGGGCTGTCCTCATGCATGCTAGGATTCATCACTGGCTACAGCTATCTCTAATCATCATCACTCCAGAGCCCAGACTGACAGAGCAATTCTACCTGAGACATTGCAGCCTCTACCTGAGCTCATGGCAGAAAACCAAAAGAAAATGTTTCAAAGCCCACATAGTTCTAGAGCTCCCATGCACAAGAGATATACATCATATCACCTTTGCTCAGGCTTCATTGGCCAAATCAATTCTCAAGGTGATATCTGAGTTCAAGAGGTGGAGATGTATCATCCTTCTTCGGGAAAGAATGGTGAACTTGGTAAAAAATAATAATAATAAAATAAAAAAGAAAAAATACAGTACAAAGAAAGAAATGTAGAGTCACAGTTAGCTGCTTACACTGAGAGCAAGGTCAAGATTGAAAATAAGGGACTAGCAATAGAGAATAGGCAAGACACCAAAGTGGAGTCTACACCAGCCAGTTAGCTATTTCTAATTTTATCTTTTGGTGAAATCCCTCATACCAGCTTTTGCAAAGATAATGGAGGAGTTAAGAAAGTATTCTAGAGAAACAACATAGTTTAGGGGAAAAATCAAGAGACCAAGAATCAAAAACTAGATTTGCAGCCTCTTGTGTTTTGCTCTCTAAGGCAGCATTGTCCAATGGATGTATAAGTGGAGTCGCATATGTAATTAAAATTCCAGTTGTTACATTGAAACAAAGTATAAAGAAACCAGTAAAATTAATTTTTATTTATTCCACTGTACTCAATAATCTAAAATATTATTTCAATAAGCAATCGATATGAAAACTATTGATGAATAGTTATGATAGTATATGATGAATATTGATGCATCATTTTTCATATTATATCTTTAAAATCTGATTGTATTTTACACTTCAACATCTTGATTAGATGGTAAGTCTTCCTCAAAAATAACTGGTTTACATTTAGATCTCTGGTTGAAAAAGTACATCATTTTCTAACCCAAATCATAGCCAAATTCCTCCACAGATACCTAAAATTTTCTAATAACTGAATGAGATACCAGTTCTTAAATATAAACTAATTAAAATAAAACAAAATGTAAAATTAAGGTTTTTTTTTAGTTATGTTAGTGCTATTTTTTAGTCTATTTCAAGTGCTTAATAATCACATGTGGCCTGTTCCTACCTTATTGGACAGTGCAGATTTAGAATGTGACCTTGGAGACATATGTTACTATGTTATTAGGTTTACCATGTTGATCATGAAATGGTTATGAAATGAGAGACAGAAGTTTATCTCTTATGTTATTTGGGATTCTGTCACTTAATAATTCAAAATGACAAGCAAAAACAGAATTACAGAGCATCTCTGAGAGTCCTCTTCACATTCTCAAATAATTGCTGGGTGAATTTCACATCACTGAGTTTCAGATATTTCTAAAGGTGTTTCAGAATGTCAGGATGCCAATTAAAAGTGAATAGACCTCATAAATTATTTTTTAACTATTTGCAGAATTAATCTTGAAGTCATCCTATCATTATCTTCAAATTCCTTTCTATTGCTATTATATATATATATCCCTAAATCTTAGGAGATGAGCAAGGTGGCCATGCCAGCTATCAGTAAGGCCTAGAGCATAACATTACCCATAGCCAATTGCTTCCCTGTATCATTCGTCATTCATCTTGTCAAGGACTGTTCCTCTGCATCTCCACATGAGCTTCACCTACCTGTCCACATGAGTGAAATTTAATTTCTAATTTCCCACATTATCTAAGAAGCCAAGAAAGTAAGTTCAGAGCTGCATGTATGCTGCCTTCTATTAAGTAACTATACACAATAACCTATGGAGGTATCATACTCTGTAAGTTTAAAAATTTTAGTATAAATATCTCACTTAAACATTCAATATTATGTCAGTATGAATGAAAGGAGAAAAAGATTTTAAAATCATGCAGCCAGTAAATAGAAATGTTTGTGTTATAAAAACACACTCTACATGTTTCCCTTGCTCTGGACCTGCCATATTAGGTTTCTGCTGGAGCTAACGGGAAGCTAATTACACTTAGTACCGAATCAACCTAGACCCTTTGTTCTGTGCCCAGGATGTGCTGACATTCAAAAAGCAGCTTTATCGGAAATAGGGTATCCTTCCACTCAGGCTACTAGAAAGTTCTTTCAACTTTCCAGAACAAAGTTCCAAACTGAAAAGCAAACAAACAAACACAAAAACTTCTTCACTTGCTATTGAGCAAAAACTGATAGACATGTCAGCCACCCTTATTTGTTGATGTTATATTAACTGTTCTATACATGGTCTGCAGATGGCTGGTATTGTTATTTGGTAGGTTCCATGTTGTAAAATGGAGCATCATGTTCTTTTTCCTTTATTTAATTTTTTATTTTTTATTTTTTTTGAGACAGAGTCTCATTCTGTAGCCCTGAGTACCAGGCTCTGGCATCTTCATAGCAATTAGAGGATCATTTTCTAATCCAAGAATTCAAACAGGAAGCCACTCTTCCCTCCCAATGGATGCTTTTTCCTGCAAGAAACAAATGTGGGATGGAACACAGACAAGCAGGGACAAACACCAATCCTTTATTGTTGAGTACAAGGAATAGGATGAGATGAGTTTTGTCAGAGGTGATGGAGTGGCTAGACTTAGTATTCAGCCCATGATTTTTGCTGAAGCATCTGAGCAAATGAGGCTTGTGACAAGTCAGAGAACTTAGAAAATGTAGATTGGTGAGATGAAGAGATACAGCTTCTCCCAGCCATATTAGGGCACAGAAACACAGTGAATTTGCATTAGTAATAATTGCCTTGAAGCAAGAGATGGATACAATCACGCATAGCTTAATGCCAGGGATACATTCTGAGAAGCTATGCTCTGAGAAATCTCATTAGATGATTAAACATCAGAGACAGTGTACTTACACAAACCTAGATGGTACTGTCTCCCACACACCTAGGCTACACACCTATTGCTTCTTAAACTATAAGCTAAGGTGACCAGATTTTAACATTGGTAAAGCGGGACACCATTGATGGGGGGGTGGGGCAGGGGTGAGTGGGAGCTGGGCAGGGCGGGGCCTGACAACAATGCAAACTTTGATAGGCAGTTCTCGATAACCACTTCTCAACAGTATTTGTTATTATTACAGTTTAATGTTATAAAATTAACAAAAATAATATAAAACTCATATCCTGGTGAAATAGCCACATGGTAGCCAAAAACTGTATATTCCCTTACTGTTCTCCCTACCATTTGTGCATTCTTTCCAAAAATCGGGACTTTTTTAAAACACTGTGGCATGCAGGACAAATTGTTAAAAATTGGGACTGTCCCACCAAAAGTGGGACGTCTGGTCACCTTACTATAAGCCTCAACAGAAAGTTATTGTACTGAATATTGTAGGCAATTATAACGAAATGGTATATTTAAACATAGAGAAAGCACAGTTAAAATATAACAGATAAAAAATGGTACATCTTCCCAGCGCAGATCCATTATAACCTTATGAGACAAGTGTTGTATATGTGGTCTGCAGTTAGCTGGAACATCATTATGGGACACATGATTATATTATAAAAAAACTGATAATTACAATAAACTTAACAGTGTTAATGACAATTCTAAAGACAATAACAGTGAAATATTAATTTGCTTTCTTCTTTCTCTTGCTTACATGCAGTGAGTGAACTAGGGCAGGCCTGAAAGAGGGTCTAGGCGGGGCGTCACCATTCCTCAGCCCGGAGATGGAGGCAGAATCTGGCCTTCACGCTGCCTTGGCAGTCTGGCTCATCTCCAGACAGGTCTTTCCTAGCCATTGGAGTAGGAAGCTGGAGAGGACTTGACAATCACATGTGATCTTAGGGAGAAGGGAGCAGATGAGATGCTCAGGGTGCTTTATTCCAGGCCAGACTCTTCTGCATGGTCCGGCCTAACTTCCAGAGGAGTATATTGCAATGGGTGTCTTAAACAAGTCCCTACATGGTGGTACCCAATACAAATCCCAACTTGCCTGGAAGCATCTCTTTTCCTGGCCTTGTCCTCTGTGTTCTTGTGAGCAGCATTCTGGCAGAACAAACCTAGTGATGGGTTCCTGGAACCTTTGGCAAACTTCCAACAGACCGAGGTCAGGTAAGTACATAGGGCTAGATTGTGGCCAGCCGCGTCCCTCATGGTAGGTGTAACCGGCACCAGGAGAGGCCTCCCGTGCCCTGTTTCCAGATCACATCTGCAGACTTCTAGGTCTCTCCTCCCTCTTTAAGAACCACCCAGGAAAAGAGCAGGGAGGCTATGTATTCCAGGCTCTGGGCCAATTATCCTCAATTCAACCATAGCAACTCTTAGTATTTACTTTATACATGGGGTATCTAAGTAAGATTTTATTTGAATAAAAGAATCTGTAGTTGGGCGGTGCCTGTGGCTCAATGAGTAGGGCTCCAGCCCCATATACTGAGGGTGGTGGGTTCAAACCCAGCCCTGGCCAAACTGCAATAAAAAATAGCCAGGCATTGTGATGAGTGCCTGTAGTCCCAGCTACTTAGGGGGCTGAGGCAAGAGAATCACCTAAGCCTAAGAGCTGGCTGGAGGTTGCTGTGAGCTGTGATGTTACAGTACTCTATGAAGGGTGATGAAATGAGACTCTGTCTCTAAAAAAAAATCTGTAGTGTAAAGCAAATTCAAAAATGGTCTGAGAATGACCCTTTTATTATTTGTAGCCCTAACAGCAACTGTATTAACCACTGTCTCTTTAGTCTTTCTATTTTCTATATCTGATATCTTTGATATCTGGGGACTTGCTGAGCTAGATGGACTGCCCCACCTCCTACCGTATATCTTTCATATGCAAACCAACCAACATCCCTAATCACTTCTTTATTAGGCTCCCCTATTCCAAGCTACTATTTCCCTGCCCTAATTACCCTGGCAGCAAATGATTAGGGCTAGCTCCTGTACTCCAGTGCTTGCTGGAATTATTCAAACTAGCCAGGCCTTACCCTGCTTACCCTGTCTTGACTCTTCCTTCCAGTGAAAACCACCGATGAAGCCTCTTGCTCCTATGTCCCCTGCCCTCCCCCCACCCCCACTGGATTGAATAACACACGTGCTATTGTTCCTCTTCACTTCATTTGCTCATTTTAGCTTGACGTCATGATGTAGCTTCTCTAATTAGCTTCTTTAATGATAAAACTTGGAATGTTATTTAGAATCCGTTGATTCAAAATAACTTTCCATTTTTTTCTTTAAATAGCAATATGTATGCAAAGCAGGAAAAAAATTAGTCCAAACAGGACAGAAGAATAGAGAAGGATAGAGATGTCTCTTTCAGTTCCCTGCTTTCTTCACACTCACCAGTTACTTGTGTATCATTCTAGAGAACAAAGGCTCTATTGTCACTGATCACACACGCCTCGGTCATTGTGCCTTTTGGCTCAGCCACAGTGGGGGAAGGCAGGGGAGTGGTGCCCATGGGCACAGCATCTGCTAAGGAACGAAACAAAGGTGCGTTCTGTATCCATAGCCTCCCATGGTTCCCGCTGCCCTATTCTTTCTCCGCTTCATCACAAGCAGGAATTTCTCCCAGAAGGCCTGGATCAAGTGTGCCCAACTAGGGATGACCTCCCTGCTCCCCAGTTCCTATCTGCTCTATGACCTTCCAAAAAGAGCCATAGTCACTCCTGCGTGATTCCCTGGGACTTTGTCTACATCACTGCCCCAGCATATTTTCCAACAGAGTCGTACTTGTTGGGATGCTCATCCTCCCCATCCTTGCCCCCTTCAAACCCCATAGAGCCATAACCCTTCATTCCAAATCTTTGTACCTTTACATAGAGGAGTTCTTTTCACATAGTAGGGGCTCAGTCAATTTTTGATAAATAAATAATGAGACATAGACAAGTCTGTCCCACCAGTGAGTGAAATCTAGTTGAGATATGATTGAATCCCATGAGCAAAGCCCTGGCTGGGCCTGTTCCCCAGAAACTGTGAATTTCTCACTGCGGCTCTCCAGAGGGGCCTGCTTATCGGGGCTCAGTGTGTGGTCTAGAATCATTGGCACAGACATATTGCGACGTGGTATTTTAATGATGCCTTAGGTAGGAGGCAGCGCTGTCACATACGAAATGGATAGAGAAAGCGACGACTCTTCCTTTTCCCATTTTGAAAGTTAACGGATATTTTGGAGGAAGATGCAAATATCGGATCCTTTTCAGACACACAGACATGGGCAGAGACACATACGCACACGGAAACGCTGTGTCTCTGCTAAATATAACCCTTTGTAGCGACAGTATCTCAATAATTTTAAAGTGAAAAGATAAGGAAGAGGAGCCAAGTCGTTCATAATGAATGCAAGCCTATAGCTTTTAAACAGGGCTAACATATGGGCCACTGATGTGAATGTGAATGCAAATTAGATATTTTTGATTGCTTGAAATAAAGTCAGCAGAATCAAAGCCTCACACAGCAAATGGTGCAGCTTTAACTACATCGGTGCCAGGTTGGAAACAAGAGTTCTTAACACATCCTCAGGAAAAAAATAAAATAAAATAAAGGACCCAGGCTGGCATTTTGGATAGAGGACTTTCTAGGTAGGGCAAAGACATGCTGTGCTCTTCCATTTATTGCCATTCCAGCTCTTCGTTAATTAGACACTTTAGATGATATTACACAGAAACAGACTAAAGATCTATTTGATCTCTAACCTTCCTGATTTATAAATTGTTAAAAATCTTAAGATAGTCAGGAGTCTTTAGAGGTCATTTTTATCTGGCTTCCTTTGCCATCAGGCTGGTAAAATCAGTCACTGTAACAGGTACCGTATTAGGTGCTGGAGACGCAGGAGGAATTAAAACAGTCACTTTGCCCGAGGAGATCACCATTGTGTGTAGACATGAGACCACAAATCTCACTCTGGTCTCATATGACACCATGGTAGAGGTGATCCTTGAAGGCCCATAGGAGCACAGATGGGGGGCATCACCCCTGAAGAGTGTGTGTATATGTGTATGAGTGTGGTTTGTGGAAGACTTCCTGAAGGTGTGACCCCTGAGCTAAGCAGCAAATCAGCCAGAAAAAAGGGACCAGCTGCATAGAGGCACAGAAGTGAGAGACAGACATGTGGGGCAGCCCGAGCAGGGGATGGTGCATATTTCTCTGGGAAGAAAAGGATGAGCGGGTACTGGACAGGCAACCCCTGTAAGCTGAGGTGGCCCTGATCCCAGCATACCCAGCTACCTGACATGGTCCCCAAGAGCTGTAGATAAAAGAACAAGGTCAGGATAAAACTTTAATATTGAGAGATTTCTGCCCTCTCAAAAGAATGAAATGCCTGCCAACTAGGGTGATACATGTGGAAGGCTCCTGCCAACCTCAGGCTGATAGAACTTAAGAACCATAGTGGTACCGAATCCTTGTCCTTGATTCCCCAGCTTGAATCATAGGGCCCCTCGAGTACCACTTGCAAGGACTATTGTCAAAGCAGCCCAACACCCCTGTTCCCTCCTAGTAAAAGCAAGATTCTTTCCAGAACTCTCCTACCCTCTATCCCACAGTTTCTCAACCTTGCTGCTACCTAGGTTTTCTGATTTATAATGGTTTGACTTTATACTGATGGAAAAGTCATACACAGTCAGTAGAAACCAAACTTGGAGGTCACCTACAACCATGCTGCTTTTTACTTTCAGTACAGTATTCAACAGATTACGTGAGATATGCAACACTTTGTTATAAGGTAGGCTTTGGCTTAGATGACTTTGCCCAACTGTAGGCCAGTATTAAGTGTTCTGAGTATATTTAAATTGGAATAGGCTTAGATGATGTTCGATAAGTTAAATGTATTAAGTGTACTTTCAAGTCGTGAATATTTTCAACTTACAGCAAACTTATCAGGATGTTACCCCATGGTAAGTCAAGAAGCACCTGTATTGACATTTTGGACTGGATTCTTCTTTGTTGTGAGAGACTGGTCTCTATATTACAGGATATTTAACAGCATTCCTGACCTTCACATGCTAGATGCCAAGAGCACACACAGCCCTCCCCCATGGATCATGACAATCAAAAATGTCTCCAGACATTGCCGGATGTCCCCTGGGGTAAAAATCTTCCCCTGCTGAGAACCTTTGCTATATTCAATACACACAGATACACTTCTTCAGATAAATGCTACTTTTTTTATTCCCACAGTGTGACCCCTCTTTCTGTGACTGAGGATGGATGCCTGGTTTGACCTGCAGCAATCAGAGCACTTTCAAGTTACACTCATGGAAACAGTGAGGGTGACACTATCTTCTAAGAGTAAATCTAGACAACCAGGCTGTGAGACCAGCCTTTGCTTCTCTAAGACAATGAAGTTAAGGGGCAGAGATGACATGGAGAAAATTTAGGAGGCAGCCGTGTATCTTCTTCAAGCTTCTCTAAGATTCACCTGCCTCCCTGCCCCTCCTGTGGTTTGACCCTCTGAGCATTGCACTCTTTTTGGTATGGACCAGGGTGAGTTGAGTTTGAATTGCTTACAACACAAACAGACCTAATGAATACACCATCCCATGATAAGAAAAGTCCAGGTCTAGGACAGGCAGATAAGTCAACAAGATGAAGTGAGAATGAGATTGTGTTTTGTCCACGTCTGGAGCGTGGTTAGTCAGTGTGGCCATCCCAGACTGGCTTGGGCAGGGCTGCTTGCTGGGGCTCATCCCACCTGCCTGAGAAGAGCAAAAAAACTACAGTGCAATAAATGATTAGGAGCCAGTTCTTGTGTGGGATCAGACCTGTAATCCTTTTGCTTATCCCAGTGAAAGTTTCTATCTCCAGAACATTTACTTAATAAAATAGGTGATGATGGGAGGTATTCTTGCTCAAGGGTCAAGCAGTAGAAACCTAGTCTCCCGAGGATAGATCAAAAATACTTACACTACAGTGCAAATTGCTAAGCAATGCTCATTTTAACAGGAATGGGGGCTGAAAGAGAAAGGAATAAGAGCTCACTCCAGAGCCCGGTCTAAGATGCCATCTTCTTACAGCATTGAGGAATGACGTCCCTGCTAGTTGTTCAGGGGAAACCTGTGCAATGGCCCAAACAAGAGTATGTGGTGGGGGGAGGCAGTGTTCTAACACCAATACCATTGGAGGGTTAGGATAGGATAGAATCCTGTTTTGGAACTTTTGAAAATCAAGCTTCCTAAGTGACTCACTGTGTATACCACTGTCTCCTTAGCCTTTTTTTTTTTTTTTTTTAAGCAATAGGAACATTTCAACTGAAATTATGGCTTTCCAACTCAAAACTACAATTCCTAGTCACTCTAGCTGGTGTCGAGCCAATGAGGCATGAATATACGTGATCATGTAAATTCTGGATTTCCCCCTTAAAGAAGCACCTGCTGGCCCTAGATTCCTCTTTTCCTCTCCAGCTGTCTGGGGCACAGCAATGCTTACAGCAGCCTTGGAGTTATGCATCAAGGACAGCCAACACATGTGAAAGAGTCACTGTATTTTGAGCTCTCTTTGTTCCTAAAGTTTCACATGTGTCCTGTCCAAACGACTGCCCTTCCTCTGTTCTGCATTCCACATCTCTCCAACAACATCCATTGCAGCTTGCTCTGGCTGAAGTGAAGAAGTCATGGTAGACAATTCACTAACCATGCTCAGGTTGCCCAGCATCCCTGGCTTTGCCATTTACATTGTGGCCTGAGGTAAGTTACTTGGCTTCTCTGCCCAATTCCCTTGTCTGTAAAATGGGGATAATAGTATTACCTTATAAGGCTGCTGCATGACGTAAATGGGACGATGTATGCAAAGTGTGTGGTGTAGTCCTTAGAACACAGTAAGCACTAAATGTTAATTATTATTAGTGCTAGTACTGAGTGTCCCCCAACAGTCTCCACTCAGGGAAACCACTTGGGCTGCTATTTGCATTGGGAAGGACATAAACAGATTAGGCTCAGGAAGTGGCCCGGGTGTGGGCTTGTCATGGGAGTATGACCTGGGTGGCTTGGCTCAAAATGATGATTTGTATGGATTACACACTGTCTTATTGAATCTGAACAGAATCACAAGTCAGGAGGGCAATGTCATCTTATATTTCACAGATAAGTCAGAAGAGTTAAGGGGCAGTAGCAAGCAGAGATGGAAGAACCCAGAGAAAACCAGAAAAAGAGAGAGAAAGAAAAAGAGAGAGCACACAATCTTGCAGCCTCTGTGAAAGGTAGCCCAGGTTCCTGGCCCTGGTCCAGGTCCCAGTTGGACCACAGGAGTCCTGGCTGTACTTTGGCTTCTGTCCTTTAATTTCAGTTATTGTCCTTTGTGTGACTTTATATGAAATGTCCCCATTTGGAAGCTGACTTGGGGGACTTTCTGTTCTGGTCATCAAAAAAGTTCTGCATGCAAATTAGTTGCAGATATATTTCCTTCTACCTCTAAACTATAGATTGTTATCATGTTTAAATAAAAGGCTTAGTCACTTCATTTCACTTATAATGTATTTAAAATATCTAGGAAAATTAAAAAAGATAGATAATGTACATTTGTGAACCCAATACTTAGGTTTAATGATTGCTAAATTAGTCTTGCCATATTTGTCTCACAATTTTTTAAAAATAAATAGGACAGTTCAGATCAAATAAACCTTTCAGATATATCTCCTCAACTGTATTGCTTATCCTTCTTAAAAGTAGCCACTATTTTGAATTTGGTATTATATCTTTTGCACAAGAGGTATACAAGCAGACCCCAAAAACCTCATGGAAAAAAATGGAATTAAAAGATAAAAATAAAAAAAATGAACTTTATTTCTCGACATAAGCTTCATTAAGTTCAAGACACTTTGTAAGTGATGTTATCAGCCATTTAGTGTTTCCCGAAAGAACTGAGAGAATTTAACCACGTCAGTTCAGTCTTTTCTATTATTAACTGAAGAAAAAGTGAGTGTCCTTTCAAGATTTAGGAAATAAACAAACAAACAAAAAAGTCAGAAGGACTATAAGGTAGATGGCCTAATGACTTCCCATCAAAACTCTTGAAAATTGCTCTTGTTTGATGAGAGGGAGGGGCAGGAATATTTTCATGGTGGAGGACCCTCCATGAAACTCTCTCTTTTTTTTTTTTTTTTGCTAAAGCTTTTGGTAACTTTCTCAAAACATTCTCTAATAAATAGATGTTATCATTCTTTGGTCTTCCAAAAAGTCAAGAAGCCAAATGCTTTGGGGATCAAACAAATGAACAAAAACTGGTAAACTAGTATCATGGTCTTTGCTCTGAACCAGTCTGCCTTTACTTTGACTGGGTAACTTTCACCGCTTGGTAGCCATTGCTTTGATCATACTTTGGCTTTCAGATCATACTGTACTAGTAAAACCAGTTTCATTTCCTCTTATAGTTCTTCCAAGAAATGTTTTAAGATCTTGATCTCATTTGTTTGAAATTTCTGCTCTTGTCGCAGCTGACCTGGGTACAATGGTTTTGGTCAATCCATCAAGTGGAAAGTGCACTCAACTTTAATTTTTCAGTCAGAATTATGTAAGCTGAACCAATTGAGTTGTCTTTGGTGTAGGTTATTGTTTGTGTTATTAATCATTGGTCCTCTTAGAACACAAACAAGATTAGTTTTTTCCTCACAAATGGATGTGGATGGTCTGTCACTTCAGGCTTCATCTTCAACATCATCTTATCCCTTCTTAAATCCCCACCCAGGGTGGCACCTGTGGCTCAAGGAGTAGGGTGCTGGCCTCATATGCCAAGGGTGGTGGGTTCAAACCCAGCCCTGGCCCCCCCCCCAAAAAAAATCCCCATCCATTTGTAAACTCCTGATTTCTTTGGCTCATTGTCTCCATAAACATTTTGTAAATCATCAAGGAGTTCACCTTTTTTTATTTGAGCTTCACCATAAATTTGATGTTTGTTCTTGCTTCAGTTTTGGCAGAATTCATGTTGTATTGATAGGGGTTCTTCTCAAACTGATGTCTTATTTTTTTGAGTGCCTTAAACTAGATCCTGATCATACACATTTATAACAAGTTAGTATCAGTTTATTTTGATGTGAAATAATTTTGAAATACAGTTTTTTCATAACATGCTTTTTTATGAACTTTTGGAAGATCCTTTGTGTGTATATGATTTTATTTTGCATTATTTAATTTTTTAAATGGTGTCATTCTGCAACTCCATTAAACAAGTTGAGCATCCCTGACACAAAAATACAGAATCCAAATATTCCAAAATTTGAAACTTTTTGAGCACTGACATGATGACACAAATGGAAAATTCCACACCTGACCTTGTGATCAGGTCATAGCCAAAACATAGTCAAAACATTGTTTCATACACAAAATTTTTAAAAACATTGTATAAAGTCATCTTCATTCTATATGTATGAGGTGTATAAAAAATAAATATATTTCATATTTAGATTTAGGTGCCAACTCCAAGATATCTCATTATTTTGAGATATTCCAAAATCCAAAAATATCTGAAATCCAAAATACTTCTGGTCTCAAGCATTTCAGATAAGGGATATTTAGCCTGTACTTTGTTTCTGAGAATTACCTATATAGATATATGACTCAATTTCATTGTGTGACCAAATCATAATTTGTTTGTTCTCCTATTAATCATTCTGGTTCTTCTTCTTCTTTTTTTTTTTTTTTGCCAGTGTAGTCAATGCTTCCACAAATATTCTTGAATATACCTTCTCATAGATATATAGAGACTTTCCCCAGAATATTTGCTTAAAGGTGGATATTAAGTTCTCCCATTCATGAATATGATATATCTCTCCAATTTTCAGATCTTTGGGCTTCTCAAAAAGTATATTATTGTTTTTGTAAAGATCTTTCACATGACAGAAGCACATGGATAGGCTACAAAAAGAAAAAGAAAACATTGAAATTTCTAATCCTTCTAGCTATCCTATGTCTTAGACAACACAAACCCAGTCTTTTTTTTATTTAAGAATAACCAAAACGCACTGTTCAATTCTTGAGAAGCAAAGCCTTTGAAAGATTTGAAAACAGGTGTGCTGGATCTGACTTTTATATTTAAAGTATTACTCTGGCTGCTGCATTGAGAGTAAACTATACGTCAGAAACAAAGCATAGAAGGGAGATACTTCAGAGGCTGTAGCAATATTGAATCCACAGCAAGGGTAATGATGGTATGGACCAGACTGGTAGTAATGTAGGTGGTCAGAGGTATTCAAATACTCAAAATGTTTTGAAGATAGATTTGGTAAGATTCCTTAATAGCTTGTTAGATGTGTGAACATATGAAAGAAGTCAGTGGCCAATGCCAAGGTTTATCCCTTGAATAACTAGAAGGATGGAGCCATTATATACTAGGATGGAGAAAACTGTAAGCAGAGCCAATACAAGGGGAATTTATTTGGACATATTATATTTGATATACCTCTCGGACAGCTAAGTAGAGAAATCAACTGGAAAATTGAGTTAATAGGTCAAGAATTTAGAGGAAAGATCCAGAATCAAGATACAAATTTGTTATTAATAAATATGATTAGTATTTAAAACAAAAATACTAGAATACATCAGTTGGGACATGAGTTTAGACAGAAAAGAGCTGCCAGAACTGAGTGCTGGGGTGTCCCAACATTTAGAGTTTGATGAGATGAATAAGAACCAGCAAAGAAACTTAGAAGAATTGACTAGCAAGATGGGAGAAAAGGAAAGAGAGTGATGTGTTCTGGATGTAAAGTGAAGTGAAAAAGACCTCTTGTGGAAGAGAAAATGATTGCGGCAAAAGCTGCTGCTGGGTCAAGTACAATAAGTTCAATAAGAATGAAGAACAATCACATTTAACAGCGAGGAAGTACTGATGACGTTAACAAGAACAACATTTGATGGAACAGTGCTGGCAAAAGTCTGACTTATGTGAATTCAAAAAAAATGAGAAGTGAAAAATTAGAGAGGAGTAGAGACAACTCCTTTAAGGTGTTTGGTTGGAAAGGGAAGTGGAGAAATGTTCTGGTAGCTTAAAAGGGACCTAGGTTCAAGAGAGAATTCTTTTTTATGTGATAGAAATAGTACATTATATGCTGATAAAGGTGATCCAGGAAGTGTGTGGGGAGGTGGGGCAAAGGGACTGTACAGAATATTAGGAGGGAAGACAATTTCCAAGACACAGATAATGAGATGGAATCCAGCCACAGAGAATTGACTTTAGCTGTAAGAATGAGTGGAAGAGGCAGCCTGAGAGACAGATAATACAGGCACTGATGAATGAAGGTGAGCAGATGAAGGCAGTGACATTTCTTTTTTGATTGCTTCTATTTTTGCTGTGGAATAGGAAATAAGGTTAGCAATTAAGAGAGTGAGCTTCCAACAGAGGAAGACCATATTTAAAAAAACAACAAAAACTCAGGGATATTTCATTATGAACTTGAGGAGTGACTGCTCCCAGTGACATCAGTAGTCCATCTGAGATGAACTGCTACCTTCTTCTGTTGATCTGATAAGCCTTTAGAAATGGAAGTCCAAAATGACCCAAGAAGAATGTACTCTTTGTTCTGACATGACTTGTGTTTTTAGGAAACTGGAAAGGCTAAATCGATTTCAATTGAGAGTAACTGTTTTACTGATCTGTAATCTCTCGACTACCATGAGACTACTAACTATAATCTGCCATTGGTCTTCTCTCGACAGGTTTCACTCCCATCCCGCCATAATCCACCCTTCACACTCTGCAGTCAGTGTTTTAAAAACCATATGATCCTCTTCTTTCTCCCCCTCAAGGGGCAATATACCATGAACATGAGCTTTGTAGTTAACCAACCTGAGTTGAAAAACACCACTATAGCCGTTTCCTAGCAATCTGAATGAAGGGAATTGACTCACCCTCAGTTTTCTCACGTGTGAAGTACAGATAATATCCACCTTGTGGTGTATTTTCTAAATTAATAATTATGCATGGAAAGAGTTTATCACAATGCCTGACACAAAGCAGTTGTCAGTAAGTGGCAGTTATTATTATTACTTTTGACCCAACTCATCCTATTTTTTAAATCGTATGGCCTCTAATCACACAGAACACTTGCCTGTTGGAAACTTATTCTTTTATGAGTCACCTTTGACCATGCCTTTGCCTATGCTTTAAACAGCATGCCCTCTTCTTCCCCTAGTGAAAAATTATTAGACAAACTTGGGCTTAAACATCACCTCTATAAAGTTCTCAGTAGAACCACTAACCAAACCCCCAACTCTCCCAACCATGGTTACTTGTTTCTTCCTCTGTGCTCTGGTGATATTTTGTGCATGCAGCCACATTGGTGCTTATCACATGGTATTTAGATCATCTGTTTGCATGTCTATTTCATAAACTAGACCCTGACATCTTTAGGAATGGTTGTTTGCAAGGTCTGGCACAGAGAATATGTGAAATGAACACTTCATGAATAAGGAGTGGAGGGCTATGTTTAAACCCTCTGCCACGCACTGTACAGAGTTTCTGGGGGGAAATGAGCTAAGTCTGAAAGACGTTCTGTCTCCTGTTAAAACACATGTGTAGATTTAAGGTTGTCTCAGTCTGTGCCCAAGCGAAAACCAACAAAGAATCTTGAAGGAAACAAAGCTCAGGGGAAAGATCATGACCCTCAGATCTCTCCCTTTGGTGCTTTCAAGAAAAAAACCCAAATTTCAGAGGAAAAATTCAAGGCAAAAGTTCTCATTGCTAACAATATATCAAGTTTGCATTCTATTTCATTTACAACATTCTCTTCAGCAGTGCACAAAGAAGAAAGGAAAAGATAACTGTAGTCAAAGGTAGTATATTTTAGGAAGCTGTTATTCAAGTAACTGGATTGAAAAACTCAGAAGGCTCTTGTAGAAGATGTTAAGATTTCACTAAGTTTGAAGGATGAACGAAGGAGAAGACTGAATTTCAATCCTGGCTCGAGCATTTTAAATTAGTAAGTAATCCTTCTAAATGGTAAACCTGTTCACTTCACTCCTTGTGGAAAGTCTTTCGATGACTTGGGTCTACTGACCTGGAATGCACTGCTTAGAATATGGCTCCAGAACTTAGAGGTGCTACTTCCAACTTGCTTTATCTCTTGTTCTCTTTTATGTATATAACTCTACCGACATGTGGAAACATTCTCTTCTTTCCAGAACCGGGACTCTGTCTTTCCTGCCCCCGTACCTTTGCCTTCCTTACCTGCTGAAACATTGCGTATCTCTTCACCTCCCGTAGCACCTCAAACATCAGCCCTCGGATGCATTTACTAGGAGCATTATGCTCTCCTACCAGTGTCTCTTGTCTCGATTGCCATCAAGTTAGTCATCCAAGTATATTGTAATTAACAGCTTGTCTGTCTCACTCACTAAATGATGAAACCCTACAACAGAGGTCAGCAAACTTTCTCTGGGCCATAAAATCTCTACCACAACTACTCAGCTCTGCTGCTGTAATGCAAAAGCAGCCGTGGGCATGTTTGGGTTCTGATAACATATTCTTCAACATTGAAATTTGAATTTCATATGATTTTTACATGTCAAGAAACATTATTATTCATTGGCTTTTTTTTATTACATAAATATGTAAAAACCACTCATAGCTCACAGACTATAGAAAAACAGGTGTTGGGCTGCATTTGGCCTGCAGGTCATAATTTGCCAAACTCTGTTCCAGAAGGCTGAGATCAAGTTTTTTCGGCTTTGCATCTCCATTGCCCATCCTGGTACCTGATACATAGTGTGTATTTCTTAAACTTTATTCAAAGTATTGATGAAGAAAGGAAAGATAAAGGGCAATAGGAGTAAATAAGCAAGTCTGTTCTCTGCACACACCTGGTATATGGCCCAGGACTTTAAACCTGAAAAGTTAATAGCATATAAACAAAACACACCTAAAACTTAGGGCCAGCATCATTAAGGGTTCTCTTCTCAGCAGAACCAAATTTCAGAATCACTGAAATCAGCTTGGTATTTCCAATGAATTCAAAACAAGAAGATGAGGCCAAGATACTGAGCTAAGCTGATTGGAGAAAGAAGAGCACCTGAGGGGCCCACGAGCAGGCTCAGAGCAGCCCGTCATCGGGTCATGCTTGACAGGTTAGTCTGATGCATCAGCAGCTGCTAAAGCCTTCATTTCTTTGCCACAGCTGCAATCAGTGATGATGTCCTGAGTCCTTGGGAGAACAGCTTGAGAAATGAAGCTTATGTGAGATGACAGGAAGAGTCATTGTAGCAGAGGGATGGGACAGAGCAAGAAAAAATGGGAGATGCTTGACATGGTGCCAGATTGAAGGGAGTTTTATAACCATGTGGAGGGTGTTAGACATGAAATGAAATCAGAGAGTCGGAGCCATGAGGATTATTTTATTGGGGTGAAGACAGGCTCTAAGGAAGTTTTGTTGCCACTTATAGGATTCAAGAGACAAAAGTTAAAAAAAAAAAAAGAGGAAAGAAAGGTGGGAGTCTCTTAAACAAATTCAGGTGTAACGTGATGAAGTTTGGCAAGGGAAATAAGAGAAAAAAATGGCTTTAAGAGAAACTTCAAAGGAACAAACTTTAAAATGGTGGACAGCCTCAATAGATGGTAGAAAATAAAACAAAGATGATACCAAGATTTTATTAACAGCTGATTGAAAATGTGTGGGTAGAGAAGGGGAAAGGAAAAATCGAGACTTAAGTTTTAGGTTCTGCCAGTAGAATCTAAGAGGACCGTGATACTATAGTTTGAAATAGTGAAGTCTATTAGGCTGAAAGAACCTGAGCTTGAGAGAGGTTTAGTGGTGTGCTGATAATTGTTTAACAACTGGCTCCCCCTTACATGCACTATTTGACAATTTCTATGTTATAAATGCTGATTTTAAGCTACCAACCTGACATCACTGAATGCAGAGTCGGAAAGATGTGCCGATCAGGACTGATAGGACATGGTCTTGAGCACACCACTGGAAGAGGGTAGGGATGGAAACTTGAAAATCAGAGAAAAAGTAAAGCTGGGTAAGACCTTAGAATTTTAGTCTGAGCCCTTCATTTTACACTGAAACTTCATTTTACAAGGAGACCAGAAACAGGACACAGAGGAAGCTGAAAGTAGTAGGACTCTTGAAAGTAGTAGGATGGGCAGAGCCTGATGCAAAAACAGTCCATTTAAAGATCAAGATGATTATGATATCTAAGGAAAAAGGAATATATTTCACAGTGATTATCAGTAGCCCCTCAAAGGATACAGCTCATGGGATTGATCGCAGTTTTCTATTCTGTGCAAGTCCTGATTTGCCTACTGTCTGTTTCCCTTAGTTACCAGTACAAACTGCACCCGGTGCTAAGGCTCCAGGTTTGCATGGGCACGCCCTTGGACTTACTCCCATACTGGGTCAAAGAATGGAAATGATCCTGAGGGTTTTTATGTGGACATCTTAAGAACGTGCCATAAACCCATGACCTCTCAGGTGTATTCAGAGCACTGGAACACCCAGAAGCATGGTGAGAGCTCATATACTGGGGGTGGTGAGTGTGTCATTTATTTTTTTTACTTTCTCATCCAGACGCGCAAAACCTTTCTTCACCTGCAGCTTTTACTGCCGCCTAGTGGACATTATGCACTACTTTATCCCACACCGCTTTGTTGAGAGAAGTGAGGGGAGGACCGGTTGAGGTGTCATGAAGCTCTCAAGTTCAAGGAAAATCCAGTGAGTGAATAGTTTTCTTTTGGTAACTGAAACTCCAGTAATGTGACAGTCCTCAAAACCTTCAACCACTGGGTATGCCCAGCTCTGGTCTTAGGGAAACAGGTTCATTCAACTTCATGGTGTGTCATGAGTTGTTTTCCCCAAAGGGTCTCATTCAAATGTTGCTTCAACCTCCCTTTCTATCCTGAAGTTTTTAATCAATTGAGAGCCTATGAGAACTCAATTTTATGGAGGAAGGAGGATATCCTAAATATTCTGTGGATTTCTTTCAATATTGTGGAAATGAAAAAAATATCATTTCTAAGACTTTGAAGTTGATGAATAGACATTGCTAGATATTAGACACTAAAGTTGTTGCTGCCTTCAGAAACTTACAAGATCACATTACAGTTTTACATATTGAAAGACCATGTAGCTCACCAGACATCCTTTGACCTTAATGATAAAATGTTTATTTGCTATCTTGTGTGCAAATACAATGTGCAAATCAAATCTAAAGATCACATATTTGTAGATCATCCATTCCTCCTTACTGGGCATCCCCCTTAATTGCTCAATCAGCAAAGAGTCAATTTATTACTTAAAAGTATTATTTCACAAGGTAATCAAGTTACACTAGCCTTTTAGTTTTAGCTATAAGGGTTAAAGATTTCATTATATGCAAAACACACACCCACACACAGACACATATGTCTACAAAAGGTTTAAAAGTAATGTAGTTATTTTCTGAAGGTTTTCTTAGAGGTGGGTAGATTGTCAAGGGAGGAATTAAACCACATTTGATATGTCCAAATTTTATAAAAACCTTAACTGCCAACCAAGTTTCCCAATATCCCTTCATTCTCAAACTTCATCCCCTTCCTGCTCCTCTCTCCTCTCCCAGGCCTTCTGGTCTTCTTCTCATTCGTTTATCTCTCTGCCCATCATTTTTGTGAAAGAAAGCAATCTGGTCTATCCTTGGATCCTCCCAAAACTCTCCTTACATGAAGCCCATGTCAGAGAAAATGTGGTAAATATTTTTACTTTACTTGTTTGTCCTATGATAAAAGACTTCTTTGTCATGATTATTGCACAAACATAATGGTTTGTCTTTGTACTGAACCACTGACATAATCTGTGTGGAAGTGGCAATTGCTGCTGCTCCTTCTCACCCTCTTTATTTCTTCTTTTCCACATGATGCGTCTCTAGATGCTCCCTAGGGAGGCAGTAAAGTGGAATCACTGTGTTATCTGTGGAATCTTATATTCAGACCTACCAAGTGTCTACACTGAGGATGGAAAGATCCTGATATCATTGGAAACCAAGGAGGAAGGGATATTCCATCTCACATGATGATCTCTAGATGTTCCCTAGGGAGTCAACAAAGTGGAATCACTGTGTTATCTATGGAGTCTAGTATTCAGACCTATCAAGTGTCTACACTGAGGATGGAAAATCCTAATATCATTGGAGACCAAGGAGGAAGGGATACTCCATCTCAACTTGTTCTTAATACCATTACCCTCTTTCCTCTGAATGAAAACAGACTGTACCACTAACTATGAGTCATGACTCATTGGTAGATCATGAAATGAAGTAGTAGGTTACATTGGTATGGGATTTTTTTTAAATAAAATATGATAGAATAAAACATCAGAGTCCATCACATAGGAAGGATAGTGCTGTTCAAGCAACTTTTCAGTTATAACTAATTTATAGTGTATTTCTTAGCATGAATTGCAACTCAAATATGCTTGAAGGTTTGGAAATCACTTTTTAGGCAATGTTTTATATGATGGCTCAAAGATTGTTTCCTACTCTTCTGCCAAGTAGACTGGAGGAATTTGTCATTGTCCTGATGTGCCTTTTGGATCTTTGAGGAAGACAATTCTCAAATATTCTCCACATCAGGCTTCCATAGGGTGTTCCACTTGGATTTTTCTCATTGTAAGATTTTCTCTTCTGCATCCCACAACCCTCTCTTTTAAATTCCTGCTCTATGTAGACTCCAAATGTGCACCCAATTTTGTTAAGCTGGGACTCACCATTTCTTCCTAAAAAATCAATTAAAGCTTGGCCATTGTTATAATCTTTGACCATATTACAGATTTAAGAGCCTCAAGGGTTGAATATCTGCTTCTCGAGGGTGGACGAACTCAGGTATCACTGATGGGGTGTGTGTGCTCGCCTAGAGGGAGGAAACATTTCCCTACACAATGTTTCTCTGACTGTAGTGGAGATGTTGTTATGATGCAGGTCCTGATCCTGGGGGTGGAGTGGAGCCTGAGATTCTGCATTTTTATCTGCTTCCAGGGGAGGCTGATGCTGCTGGTCCTTGGGCCATGCTTTAATTAGCAAGATTTAGAGCACATGAGCACATTTGGCCACCTCTGGAATTAACTTCCCATTAAAACTTCCCATTAAAATCCACATCCTTTTGTATTAGCATAGCTCTGATTCTTTCTTAAGAACTAATATCTTGACCTCATTATGCTAAGAAGACATGGCATCCTCTCTGTCCTAAGTATCTCTCACTGGAGCAGGACATCTTCAGAAATTTAATAAGAAAGAGTATTTTGCCTAATCCTCTTCTTTCTGCTCCCTAGGAATAGAGGTAGGGGGAAAGTGTGGCTTGCCCATGCCACATTTATGATGCTATTCCCATAAGTTCCTAGGTTGGAATGGCTCAGTCAGCTGTCTGTATGCCATTGTTTATAATACAAGCCCCCCCCCATATAAACACACTTTAGCATCTCTGAAAATTGGGTGTCTTCAAATTATTGCTAACCAGATGGCAGGCTTGAAACAGTAAGGATTGCCTGCACATGAGAAAGTGTGTTATTACTAGTGGGATAATCAACTTCAATTTTTGAAAGTTTCAGCTCACAAAGCATTCAAAGACCATTTGAGGGAAGAATACAGGTCCTGGTGCTTGCCTGAAAGCATCCAGTTGCAACCTTCTGGTAAAACTAAGAAACCACCCATGTCAAAACTTGCAGAATGTCAGTAGCTTGGAAAGAAAATACCAAAGCCAAAAGTGGCACACTCTTTCAAAGAAACACACATCACCAGCATTCTTGATGATGCAGGCAATGTTGCCAAGTGGAAAAGCGTGGGTGTCAACAACACTCAGCTAAAAACTGAGTCAGAAGACTCCAATTCTGAAGAGGTTTTATTTTATTCTGTTTGCATTTTCTTTTGGTGAATACCAAAAAAGGATATATTACTAAAGAAAAGTGATGTTTAAATAAGCCTAAAAGAGCTCTTCCAATATATGTAAAAGAGAAATTCCAATGGGATACGAAAGTAGGTTATCATAGCTTAGTAAACTAGCAGTCCTTATTTTTTCTTGGTGGTACCTAAAATAAGGTTTGCCTTACATTCAATAGCATCTTAAATTGATGAAATATGGACTGACATTTTGAACAAATTTCCCTCACTTGTGACATTCTGGGTCACAAAATATAACAGATCAGAACCATCACTCACACTTCCTCTTTTGTGGCCTACAATATCCCCCTACAATATCAGAGTGCTTGTGCTAAACCTTCCAGACCTGAGCAACAGACACTATCTCTCAGTAGATGCTAGCACAGATATCACATGGAATGTCATTCAGCGGGTGGGTGTTTTTTGAATGAAGGAATGAATGACTAACTCCTATGGCACCATAAGCACTCAAAGTGACATGATTTTTGTTTTATAAGAAGTGATGACAAAACTCAACTGCAGGAAGAGGTGAACGTCCTTCCATAACAAATGCAATGTGAGCAAAATTGAGGTCAAGAGGCAAAGGGTCTCATCTTTCAGGAGGATGTCACTGTGTAATGCCACTCAGAAAGCAAGGACAAAGAAGAAAGGATACCCCACTCTCCATCAGATCCATCTAAATTTAAGTAGCACCACAAAAAGAAAGGAACTTTGTTCAGGAAGGATTATTATTTCTTTCTATATGGAGGACTCCAATTTTCTCTAATCTACAAGAAATCCATAAAATGACAGGATACAAAACCCCAACTCTAGGTAAATTCAAATCAGTACCCAACACACTCTCTGAGCATTCAGGGGGCTCATCAGTGATGGAAATGTGTCACTTTTGCCTAAGGCAGTGTCACTGCTCAGGAGAGAATAAAGCACAAGTGTGAGGTCAAGGGAGATGTACACTCAGAGCACCCAGGGGCACAGGAGCCTTCTTCAAAGAAAAGTGTTAGGGGAAATAGGAGGGCAAGTATGCAAATTGCCTTGAAAATGAGATGAAAAAGTCTTTGAGACCTATGTGAAGTCCTGACAAACCCATAGCCCAGAAGCCTCATTTACATGCTGTTAATTAGAGAACCCTTCTAAGGAAGACAGAAAGTTAAATTGAAGACAAAATTCAGTGTGTGGGCTCTAAATTGTAAATCATGAATGAGATGTCTGAAGGACCAAGGCTATACAGAAGAGGTTTTGGGTCAGTTTGGGGGAAAATCCCCTTAATGGCAAAGAAATAAAAGCTACCCATCGTCAGTTGACCATCAAGAGGAGAATAGAATACCTGACTCAAGAGCAGCCCTTTGGTCAGTCTAACTTCCCACTGAAAGTGGAAAACTAATGATTGACTTAATCTGTTTTGAAAATGGTCTTATCCTCCAGTCCTGGAATAGGAGTGGGGGTAATATTTTTTTTTTCCTTTTGGAGACCTAGTCTCACTTTGTGGCCCTGGGGTAGAGTGCCATGTTGGGGGGCAGTAATGTTTAATTCCTTCATCATAGCTCCTTTTTCAAATGGTTCTATTGTCATTAAGGTGAGGGTAAAAGACTGACCAGAGTGGGACAGGGGGAGGAATGAAATGGCTGAAAAGAGACTCCTCACTTAGCAGCAATATGAGCTCAACCCAGGTAGAGCTCAGACTTCAAGTCTTAAACTGCTATTTCACTGGCTTCTGATTAAGGAGAGCCCAGGACAGAGTATTTCAGAGGAGAGTGTCTGGCTGCAAAATATCCATGTTCATTGATGTGAACTACTAGAAAAAGTTGTCAGAAAATCTAATCCCAGTTCTGGCTCTACCTCCGACCTCAGAATACCTAGTTCATGTCTCTGAGTCTCAGTCTCTTCAGATTTATAATTAAAATGTATGTGATTACAGAACCTTGAAGATCCATCACGCAGGTCACTCTTGCACTCAAGTTCAATTTTTGTAAATAAAAGGAAATTATAACTACAAAGAAGGGTGAATTGAAAACTGATGAGTTCCAAAAGGGAGAAATAATTAAGTTCTACAAGTGTTTAAAAGAAGAAGTGATATTTCTGGAGAGATTCCCATGAAGTTTATGTCCTGAATATCATTTAAGATAGATAGGATTTGAATTTTTAGAGAAGTAGGGAATATATTGGGGGTAGAAGGTGATAACAAAAGAAAATATGAAAGGGGGGTGATTCTGATGGCAAATAGGAGAAGAATGAGGTTTATGAATTTCCTTCTATGTTATAGACTGTGTTAGAAACTGTTTTAATAAACTGTATTCACTCGCTAAATCTGTAGAACATAAGTAGTTGGTATTAGGCTAAGGTGACCAGACATCCCGATTTTGGCGGGACAGTCCTGATTTTTAACAATTTGGCCCATGTCTCACAGCGTTTTAAAAAAGTCCCGATTTTTGGAAAGAGTGCATGACAAGCTAGGGAATGCGGGAGAACAGGAAGGGAATATATGGTTTTCTGCTGCCATGTGGCTATTTCACCAGGATATGAGTTTTATATTATTTTTGTTAATTTTATAATGTTAAACTTTAATAATAACAAATAATTATTGAGAACTGACTATTGAGAACTGCTTATCAAAGTTCGCATTGTTGATCAGTTGTTAGAATTTGACCACCATTGTTTGGATTTAATGAACAATGGCATTTTTTGGCATTGGCAACCACGAAAACATTTTGTAACTATCTCTCAGATGATACGCATTGTACTGTGTGCTAGTCCTAGTTAAACAAGTGTTGTCAACAAATCTGCTATTCAGATAATTTAGGTAAGTAATTTATTTATTTATTTCATGAATTTAGCAGATGGTACTCATATTATTTATATTTTATAGTGGCGGCAAAAAGTCTAGCACCGGCCTTGAAAGTGACACTATGACTTACGAGGCATCATTATTAAAAAAAATATTGATAAGGAAAAGGTTAAATCTTGGGCATCAGCAAAAATCACAATAGAGAACAAATGGTTAGAAATAGTTCATCATTTTGAAACAAACCATGTTCATACAATAATGCACTAAAAGTTGTGGGATATATGCTGTCCTTACCAGGAACTAATGCTGTGGCTGAACGTGTTTTTTCTATGGTAAATAGTGTGGACATCAGAAAAATCACAATTAAGTGTTGAGACTTTGAAAGCCATTTTATGTGTGAAATATAATTTAACAAATTCTTGTGAAAATTTTCATGACCTTTTAAACAACAACAGCAATCTACTAAAAAAAATTCACTCAAATGAGAA
>CAUYQV010190472.1:0-29326 GCA_963574575.1 Galagoides demidoff | reverse complement strand
CAGCTACTTGGGAGGCTGAGGCAGGAGACTCGCTTGAGCCCAGGAGTTGGAGGTTGCTATGAGCTGTGATGCCATGGCACTCTACCCAGGGGGATAGCTTGAGGCTCCGTCTCAAAAAAAAAAAAAAAAAAAAAAAAGACTCAATTCCCAGAGCTGTAGCAGACTTAAAACAATACTTGTTTCTTATTCCATGGTGTCTGTGGGTCAGGAGTTGAGGCACAGCTGAACTCAGCTCAACCCTAGGGTGTCATGGCTGCCTTAGGGTGTGTTAGGTCTTATCTGAAAGCTCCACTTGGGAGGGCCTACTCCCCAGTCCCCTCGGGCTGGGGCAGGATGTTTTATGGCTGTAGTATCCAGGCTCGCTTCTTCAGAGCCAGCTGTGGAGAGAGAGACTGCACTTACATACTACACCTGTCACCTCTTTTGAATTCCACTGGTAGAAGCAAGTCTGAGGTCCACCCCCACTCAAGGGGGAGCTTACAGGAAGTGGGAACCCCATAAAGTCTGTCACACCTACCAAATGACAAGCACTAGATAGAGTGACTAGTAAGATGCTGTTCTTGCCCTTGGAGATACTGTCTCTAGGGGACATTGGTCCAGCAGAAGTGTGACTCAAGTGGGTGGCCCAATGTTTAAAGCATAGCAGATGGTCAGGAAACAGCACCGAGCTTGAAGGTAAATGTTGTTACATTCAAATGTAAAGTGATTTTGCTGAGAACTGGTTGTCATGAGGTATACTTGTTTACCTTACCTGAAGATTGTCACAGTATTTAAGCTGGCTTAAAAGGCAAGAAAATATCAAGTAGATTGCTGCATGCGAATTGCACAGCAGCCGGCCACACAGTCACTGGGTCTTGTGTTTTCAGTTTTTACTTTTGTTGAAATCCAATCCCTGAATGGGAGAGTTCACATACTGTGGGTGTCCAGCTTGCTGAATTTTTAAAAAACTGAACCCACTATGTAAGCAACACTCTGACGATGACAATAGCAGCATCTCAGAATGCCCCAGCACCCCCAGGTCCCGTGCTCAATGGTCCCGTGCTCCATCCCAGTAGTGACCACTGTCCTGTCTCTAACAGCAAAGACTGGCTTTACCTCTTCTGCACCTTTTATTTTATTTAGAGTTAGAATCTCACTTTGTTACCCTTGGTAGAGTGCCATGGCATCACAGCTCACAGCAACCTCAAACTCTTGGGCCCAAGCGATTCTCTTGCCATAGCCTCCCAGGTAGTAGGACTACACGTGACCACCACAATGCCCAGCTATTTTTAGAGACAAGGTCTCACTGTGGCTCAGGCTGGTCTTGAAGCTATGCGCTCTGGGCAGTCCATCCTCCTTGGCTTCCCAGAGTGCTAAGATTATAGGTGTGAGCCACCTCGCCAGGCCCACTTCTGCACCTTTTAGAAATGGTATTGTATATTGTGTATTCTTTTAGCTGATTTCACTGAGCATCATACTGGTAACAGTCACCCACATTGTTGCATTTTGTAAAGGGAGTATTTATTCTTGTTGTTGTACCCGGGGCCTTACAGGCTCGCAGTTTATTCTTGCTGCTATTGAAGGACCTCTGGGTATAGGCAGTTTTGGTCTGTCAGGACTACTGCTGCTGTCAACAAATTTATTCTCTGTATTTTGGTGAACATGTGTGTTTCTCTTGGGCATAAAGGAGTTGAATTACTGGGTTATGGGGTATGAATATAATCAGCTCTTGTAGATATTTCCAAAATGAAACCCTGTTTTGAGATCTGGAATATTGACTACCTTTCACTCTCTTTGAACCCTAGGGCTACAGAACTGGCTACCCTTACCGATACCCTGCTCTGAGAGAAAAATCTAAAAAATACAGTGATGTGGAGGTTCCTGCTAGTGTCACAGGTTACTCCTTTGCTAGTGACGGTGATTCGGGCACTTGCTCCCCTCTCAGACACAGTTTTCAGAAGCAGCAGCGAGAGAAGACAAGATGGCTGAACTCTGGCCGGGGCGATGAAGCTTCCGAGGAGGGGCAGGATGGGAGCAGTCCCAAGTCGAAGACTAAGGTGTGGACGAGCATTACACACGATCACGTGAAACCCTTGCTGCAGTCTCTCTCGTCCGGTGTCTGCGTGCCAAGCTGTATTACCAACTGCTTGGTCTGTGCCTACCTTACTGTTCATAGTTAGATGATGTAGAGCAAGTTCTGGGCAGCTGGGGCTTCGGAGGCTTTGGGAATCCAGCCCTTCTATCCTGTATGTAAAGCCAGCCTTCCTCATTCACTTTCTCTCAGTCAGGACCAAAATCTGCTTTATGTACTAGCTAAGATTCCAGTAACACCGTCTGCTTGAAACTGCTTAAGATATAGTGTACTTCTCAGTAACCTAGGGTAACCTGACACCATACATAGCCAAATACTAAACAATTTACACGCTTTAACCTAAAAGTAGGAGATCTCTAATTCAAATTGGATTCAGGGACTCTCAATACTTGATGCACAAAGATAGTTCTGTCATGAACCTGATATTTAGTGTTGTGAACTCCAGTGCTTCCATGGAGTCCCTAAAGTCTTTTCCTTAAGTCTGTAGAGTTTTCTTAAGCAGTTTTCTCTCTTGGCTTTTACTAGTGTGTTCTCTACTGATCCTTGTCCCTTCTTAGCGTTGTTACCCTGCTTCTATCCCAAAGCCTCCGAATGCACACAGCCGGCTGCCCTTTGCATGGACTGTTGCATGTGAGCAGACAACATAGTGGGGAGTCTCCGACTCCTGCTGGGTGCGGCATGACCCAAGTGCAGCGCAGGCCATCTGCAGGCACCAGCGACAGACGCTGCAAGGGGTGCTTTGATTCAGCATTAACACTGCTCAGAGTTACCATTTTCCTGAAAGATGCTCCGGAATCCTGGTGCTGAAACATTCCTCTGAAGATGAGTCTTTACTGTTTCTGTAACTTCTGACAGTCTGCCCAGATCCTGTTGTAGAATATAAGAGAAGTCTGTTTTCAGAAGCTCCTGAATTGGAGTCTTTTGTGAGGAGACTGGTGGGGCAGACTCATCTGTGTGTGACCTGTTCTGTGCAGGTCCATTTGAGGTTAGATTAGATGTTCCTGAAACCATGGGCAGCACATAAGCAAAGCACAGCTTTTTTTTCCCCTTATGACAGTGCTTTTACTTTATAGATTTATTTTTTTTTTTTTAAGTTTTGTCTTCCCCAGGTGGTTCTGGTGTTTTCCTGAGGCGACGCCTCCATGCTCCTGAGCAGCTGTGTCCTGTGGGCAGGGACCTGGCGTGGCTGTGGGGCTTGGGTTGGAGCACGACTCTCCCTCCTCCTGTCTCCCTGACCCCCTTTCACCTTCTCTCCCTGTCTCCCTTTTTAAAAAATTCCACTAGTTTATTTTTTATTTGCTTTACTTATTAAAGGGAGTTGGCCTTAAAAAAAAAAAAAAGATTTCTGCTGCTGATGGGAATCCATAGTGCTACTGTGATGAATTTCTCCAAAATGCCTATGCAGCAGCTGCTTTGAGCTTTATTTACTTTTGGCTTGAAAGCAAATTAAATCACTTTAGGCATTTTAGATAATGTAAAAATTGAAGGAAAGACCTTGTCCAGCATTTAAGTTTGTTCTGTATCGTTCTGGAGTAATACAAATTCCATGCAGTGTTCCAGGTTGGTATATTTTAATTTATAATGATTGTTGTTAAATTTTCAAATGTTAAAGCTTGTGAGGTTGTTGTTGCACTGTGTTGACTAAAAATTATTTTCAATGAGACGCTGCATTGTTTTAGCTGAAAAAAGGCCCTCAGTGAGTACGCACAGCCCACGCCCATCCCACAGCCTCCATTGCGAGGCACCTGCCGCCCTCGCTGCTTCCGTAGCGTCGTACGGTTTATGCTCCCTCACCGCCTCTCAAAACACTCTGAAAGGCTTAACATTTGCTCTCAAAGATGGACTTGTTTTAATGGTCAGTGCCTATGCCTAAGAATTAGAATTTGGTTAAAAATCTCACATTTGATTGGAGACCAAAAAAAATTGTGTAAGTGGAAGTCACTGTGTTGGCGACATGCACTGATACCTAAAACAGCCCTTAACTAAGGACTCATGAAGCGCTTCAAGTTTGTTCTAGATATTTTTGTAACGTTCAAAAATATTAAGTTATATAAAATATTCAACATCACCAAACTCTTCTTCCAGGTAGCTACTGAATATGTGTTCATATTTCTGTGAGTGGAAATAGTCACACAAATGGTGCATTCCGATGTCTGTCATTTATTTTAATGCAGAACTTTGGTGATGCCCACTCTTGCCTCACAGTACAGACTCTGCCCCACCCTGGGTAGCAGCATCACATTGCTTCTCATGACCCTGTCATCTCATGCTTCCAGTTGGCTTTGGTGTTGGACGACTCTCAGAGCGGTGAACCAATGGTCTCTGAGGACCTCTCGGTTGGTCCGAGGGGGTTATGGGCTTAGCTCTGTCGTCAGCCCACACTGTGGTCCAGAGTTCAGCTGGGCTTTCTAGATGGTCCTTTTCCACCAGTCATGATTTGACTTCTACCATTAACTGATTTTTATGTGGCCTTGTCCTACTCCCATGGCGACTCCGTTGAGTGGTGGGAGGTATGGCCTTGGTTCAGCCCTCTCTGATGTTCAGTGCATGCGAGATGTGAGATCAGTTGGACAGATTGGATGCTGTGGTGTTATTTATTGTTGTCATAATCCTGACTTTTCAACTGTTCTTGATATTACAGTGGACTAAAGAGGATGGACATAGAACCTCCACCTCTGCTGTCCCTAACCTGTTTGTTCCATTGAACACTAACCCCAAAGAGGTCCAGGAGATGAGAAACAAGGTGCGTCTTGCCATCAGCTCTGTGGGGCCTGGGGTAGGGTTGGAAGGGACAGAGGGTGTGCTTGTTCCTAGCAGAAAACATGTGCTGTCACCACTTTTGCAACTGAAGTAATCTCTTTACAGTGCTGCAGTTGCACAAATAGTGTGGCTTGTGAGCAACAGACAAGTTTTTGGGCCCTGTTAATTCTTGAACTGTTGTTGGCTTACAGGTCAGAACTGGAAGCTGCAAAGCCTATTCCTAGCAAGAATAGATAGCTGTCCCTGCCTTTCAGGGTTCATCCAGAGAGTTTGTTATATCAGAATGGGAGGTCATGGACGCTCACAGTGTCACCAGAAGATAGGCACACGGGGAACTTCCCACATTAGTGAGTGAAAGTCAGGAATAGTGCCTCTGTCCCTCAGACCAAGCCCTCCCGAGCAGATTGCACAGGGCCATCAAATAGACATGATCACTCAGGGTGTGGTAGGCCGTCCTGCCTGTACGGGATGGGGCAGAGTGGCTGGCCAGGTGTGCAGATGGCACCACTCCAGTCACAGTGTGGTTTCTCAGGCTGTTGATGTGTGTTTCTTCTTCCTGTCCTCAGATCCGAGAGCAGAACTTACAGGATATCAAGACGGCTGGCCCTCAGTCCCAGGTTCTGTGTGGTGTAGTGATGGACAGGAGCCTTGTCCAGGTGAGAGCTCCAAGTGTCTGACACAGTGGGTGGTGGCAATATGGCTGTCTGCTCCCAAGTTATTCTTAAATGGAGAGAGATTGACTTTGATGAGGTGAGTATTTGAGGCAACTAGTTTGTTAAAAATGTTCATGATCAGAAACAACCTAGGCGCTTTTCCTTGAGTTCTAAACGAACATAAGCATGCCAAGAGCTGCGCCACCCTTGGGTCCCTGCTCCGTGTAGTGCATGTGTACGTGAGGGTGGCACATATGCCACCAACTTGGGGCCCTGGGTTCACCTGGGTTTGGCAGTGTCCTTTGTAAGGTGCTGAAAGAGGGTGGGCTTGAGGGACTTCTGTGCTGGTACTTTGGTTGCTGTCTGCTTCAAAGTGCCTCTGGGGTTGCGGAGGGTGGGTGCTGTAAACTTGCCTATGAACTTAGTGCCCAGTGGCACAGTGGAGATGGTGGTGTAAGAAGTTATCTCTGGAGGCTGCAGCCCAGCTCTGCAGGGCAGAGGCAGTCACTACATTTTCTGACTGGCCGGCTGTGGTCCTGCTTTGTGCTCAGCATCTGCATGTACCAGTCCCATCACTGCAGTCAACACTGTCCATGTTGCATGTGATTAGCTGGCTCCATCCTGTGTTCTTGGTGGACATCGAGCAGGTGGGGCTGGTCGCTCTGGTGACTGGGTTTACTGTTGCAGGATGCACCCCTCTCTGACTGTACGGAGACTATCGAAGGGCTCGAGCTCACAGAGCAGACCTTTAGTCCCGCTAGATCTCTCTCTGTTAGAAAGGTACTCACTGCCCTGTCCCCTGACCCCTGTCAGCCCGCACTGCCCCCTCCCACCCTCCCGTTTCCTCTCTTCAGGCATTGTCTTAGACATTAGAGTAGCTTGAATTTGATCTATAAGTTGTTTTTTTTTTTTTTTTTGGAGACAGTCTCACTTGATCACCCTCAGTAGAGTGCCATGGCATCACAGCTCATGGCAACCTCAAACTCTTGGTCTCAAGCGATTCTCTTGCCTTAGCCTTCTAAGAAGCTGGGACTGTAGGCACCCGCTACGTTGCCCGGCTGTTTTTAGAGATGGGGTCTCGTTCTTGCTCAGCCTGGTCTTCAACTTGTAAGCTCAGGCAATCCACCCACCTCGACCTCCCAAGGGGATTACTACCACCCCCAGCCTCAATCCTTAAATTATTTGTAAGATTTTGCAGAAGGTCCTGTTCTCCTTCCTGTATTTTTTAATTAAAAATTGGATGTGTGTTTTAATAATTTTTAGCACTCTTGCTGAGAAAGGACCAGTCTGAATGGAGGCTGCATTTCTGTACTCCTGCATGTGGCTCCAACTGGTGCATGTTTTGGGTTCAGCATTTTTCATGCAATGCAGCCTGCAGGGCCACTCCCCTCTCCACCCCTCAGGTGCCCTCCACCCCTACTCGTTCAGCTCTGGCCATAAATGTGACTATAGCGTGAGCTGTCCTGTCACTAAAAGATGTCATTTCAGAGGAAGGGGAAGTAAGACAGTCTTTATGAGGTCTGGTTGATAAATACATTTATATTTACCTTAAAGAACCTAGATAATTTTTTTTTAATGTTACATTGGAGAGACTTTTTCTCTGGGCTATGTACTTATCACACAGAAGGATACCTTCCTGAGTGTGTAGGCTACCAGTGCTCAGAACTTGTTGCCCAGGACAGAAAGTGGCAGGCTACATGTAGAGTCTTAGCTGTAATGTCTGCCCCTGTGCAAAGGACGTTTCCAGGACTGTCTCTATCAGTTAACACACCCTCAGTGGATGCAAGTGTCACTTCAGCTATGTTCTAGTTGACAGAGAGAAGCAGACTTTTTTTTTTTTTTTTTTTGGAGACAGAATCTCAAGCTGTCCCCCTGGGTAGAGTGCTGTGGCATCACAGCTCACAGCAACCTCCAACTCCTGGGCTCAAGCGAGTCTCCTGCCTCCGCCTCCCAAGTAGCTGGGACCACAGGTGTCCACCACAATGCCTGGCTATTTTTTGGTTGCAGCCATCATTGTTGTTTGGTGGGCCCAGGCTGGATTCGAACCCGCCACCTTAGGTGTATGTGGCTGGTGCCTTAGCCACTTGAGCCAGAGAAGCAGATTTTTACCAAAGAGCCTATATTCCTGTCTGGAATCCCAACCAATAATATTATTTTGCATATTTATGTATTAATCCTACAGGCCTCATTTTCTTTGTACTTAAAATTTATTTCTGGCTACCATTCTTGGAGGAACTTCGCAGAGCAAAAGAGAAAGATGAACTCTCCCCTGTCAGCTTGTTTTTCATGTTTTGGGGCTTAGGGCCATAAGCCATTGCCACCCTGTTAGTTAATCATGATGCATCTCATATGTGTGAGGGCACATGCAGGCTGTGAGTCAGTGGCTGGCCAGGTGAGCTGGTGTGCAGGCACAGTCCTCTACCTCCAGTGTCATGAAGCCATGTCACTTCTATGCCATGTCTCTGGGGTTCTGGTGGATTCAAAGGATTTCATTTGTATTTTTTAAAGGACCATCCAGAATGCAGCCTAGTGAGCTGTGTTCAGTCATCTAACTACAACTTTCACTCCTCTGTCCCAGGAGTATTCAGATGTAGGTGTCATACATGGGTGCTTCATGAGGGGCGGGCATAGGACCCCACAGTCAATACCCTGCTTCCTGTGCCATGTGTAGAAAGCTGAGTAGCCACTGTACTTCAATCTCAGATAGAGAGATGTTGACCCCTGCACGTAAATTCTTGTTCCGGCCTTGTCTTTTTCTCTGCCTCCTTATTTCTCCAGTTCACATTTGTACTCTTCATCTTCACTCCACTCCAACTCTGCATGTTCCACTGTCACAGTATGAATGTGCTTGGCTGTTGGCCGCCCTTTCCTGGGGCTGCTGATCTACTTCCTGTGGTAGGTGCCTCATAGAGCAGACAGCAACGCTCCCTCTGGGACACCAGGCTGCCTTTGGGGAAGTTGAATTTCTTTGACCAAGTAAAGAGGTCTGTATCCTTAGAACTCTTGCCATTGAGCAAGAATAGATACTCGCTTTCTGTCTGGGGTTCTGTGTCACTGGGAGTCGTGGAGTGCTCCTGACACCCTGAATCCAGTGTGCTGGGTAGTTGCTCAGCTCAGGTTTCCCACCTCTGCCTGAGGAGCAGTTGGTCCATGTGAGCTGATTTCCCCAGGTCATTCTCTACCTCTAGTGTCACTTCAGTGAGCACTGAAGGACCAGACCTGGCATCTGTGATTTGGGTTCTCCAGCTTTCCTTTGATTTGGAAGCTGTCATTAAGTAATGTGCATGAGTTCTGGTTAACTTTCCCGGAAGTAGACCCAAGAGCATTTGGAGGACTTTTCCTGCCCTAACCCCAACCTGGCTGAGCTATGGGGCACAGAAGTGTGTTGAAGTAGGTGAGTGTGGGTGAGCTGCACCGCAGGGCTGCCCACCCAGCTCCTCTGAGGCCTGCCCAGCCCACAGTGCCCCTCGCCCCACCCTGTTCTGCCTCTTCCCATGAGACTGAGAGCTGCCTTTGTTCTTTTGCTTTGCTTTCTTTCTTTCCAGTTTTTTTTGTGATACAAATTCTCACAGTTTTTCAGATTCCTCAGACACATACTGATGTCTCAGGACATAATGGTTTTCTTGGGGTGTTTTGGGATAATTTCCAGGAGCTACGTATATATAAATTAAATGCATAGTCAAAAGAACAGAACATAGCTGTGCTCTTAGAATGTGAGCAAACCTCCAAGCATGCCTTACTCTAAATGCCATGTGTGATGTTTTCCCCACATCATGAGGGAAAGTGACTTTTAAAATTAATTATTGTTATTATTATTTTTTGAGGTAGAATCTCACTTTGTCACCTTGGCTAGAGTACTGTGTGGTATCATAGTTCATAGCAACCTCAAACTCGAGCTCAAGTGATCCTCTTGTCTCAGCCTCCCAAGTAGCTGAGACTACAAGTGCCCAACACAATACTCAGCTATTTTTTTAGAGATGGGGGTCTCAGTCTTGCTCAAGCTGGTCTTGAACTCCTGAGCTTAGATGATTCACCCGCCTTGGCCTCCCACAGTGCTAGGATTATAGGCGTGAGTCAACCTGCCTGGTGTAGAAAGTGACTTTTGAACACTAGCAGGAGGGGCCTCTCCATCCCAAGCCCTGACGTGCTCTGTTCACAGTCTGTGCTTGGGGCCTTTGTTTCTGAACCCTGAAGGACTTTGTAGGACTCATTTTGTTACATCTGATTTGTAGCGTCTGTCTGTGTTTTCATGTCTTCCACCCCTGGGCGCTGCTCAGCTCATGCTTCAGCCCCCTGTGCAGTTTCAGGGTGTCTGTCTGCTCCTGGGAAACCTCCAGCCCCCTTCCTGAAGAGAAGTGCCCAAGAGGAGGGAGAGCACCCTCTGGCTGGGCTCCTGCAGACCATGCATCTCTTTCCCCACAGGGGGAGCTGGTGACAGCCTCCAAGGCCATCATTGAGAAGGAGTACCAGCCCCATGCCATCGTGAGCACTGCGGGTCCCAACCCCTTCAACACGCTCACAGACCGTGAGCTAGAGGAGTACCGCAGGGAGGTGGAGCGGAAGCAAAAGGGTTCTGAAGGTTAGTGCTCAAGGGTCCTGGGCACGGGGCAGCTCCCCAAGGCGAGAGAAAATAATCAGGGACTTCTCTGTGGTCTAGGCCCTGCCCCCAAGTAGTGATGAGAAGAGTCATGTGTGTCAGAGACAAACCTCATATTTACTTAGCACGTTAGTGCACATCTTCAATTTAGTCATTGGGACCAGAGCCAGAGGGACAGGTGTAATAGGTGACAACAGGGCTCCCAGGCATCTGTGTACTGTCGTTAAGACTTAGGGGACAGGAACGCTGTCAGTCAGGGCTGACCCTGTCTTGCAGGGATGCTCCCCAGCTGCTGCAGTGAAGGTGTGCTGAATGGACAGGAGAATAGACTTTCATGGCACCCGTAGGGCTTGGTCTGTAGGGACACTGGTCCTCCTGTCAGTGGCTTTCTATCCACATGGAGAGATTAGAACCTTCACAGAAGGATTCACAAATTTGGATTAGTTATTGGGAAAGTCAGCCTGAATTCTTTTTTTTTTTTTTTTTTTTGAGACAGTCTTTTGCCCTATTGCCTGGTTAGAGTACAGTGGTATCATCATAACTCACAGCAACCTCAAATTCCTGGGCTCAGGCAATCCTGCTTCAGACTCCTGAGTAGCTGGGACTACAGACACCTGCCATGATGCCTGGCTAATTTTTCTATTTTTTGTAGAGATGGTGGTGGTGGTGGGGTGTCTCGCTCTTGCTCAGGCTGGTCTCAAACTTCTGGCCTCAAGCAATTCTCCCACTTTGGCCTCTGAGAGAGTTACAATTATAGGCATATGTTTCTGCACCTGGGTCTGTTATTTTTAAGAGGAATGTATCTGTCTTACATATTCAATATTTCTGTGAAAGTGTCATTGAGAAGAGATTTGTGTGGTTAACACTCATCATTACCAAGCTGTGCCTGGTGGGGGGGCTGTGAATGCACACAACAGCATGCCTGTGCCCACTAGATAGAGGCTCCCCAGGCACAAGATGGTGCGTAACACACTTAGAAGGTAACACGCACCATCTTGTGCCTGGGGAGCCTCTATCTAAGTGGGCACACTTAGAAGGTAACCAAGTCTGGGATGTCCGGAGCATGTCACCTTCCCCATGGAGTATCAGCCTTGGAGTTAGCAGGCAGCTACTCTGGTAGGTAAAATTCAGGCTGTCTTTTCAAGGTCAGCACCTTTCCTGGCTAAGGCCATTTGTTCACCCTTACAAACAAACAGCGGTTTGCATGATAGCCATTTTCTATAGACTCTTGGTTTCAGGCAGGCAGTGGCCAACTCAGGGCTGCTAGGAAGGCAGGTTACCCATTAGAGTAGAATCTTCTAAACTTTTAAACTCAGCTTGGTGAGTTTAGAAGGGTAATTATAGCTGTTTTTTTAGAATATGGGATGAATGATGTTAAACTACTAGGAAAATTTTATTTTTATTTTTATTATTTATTTATTTATTTATTTTAGAAACAGAGTTTCACTTTGTCGCCCTTGGTAGAGTGCTGTCGAGTCCCAGCTCACAGTAACCTCCAAATCTTGGGCTTAGGCGATTCTCTTGCCTCAGCCTCCCAAGTAGCTGGGACTACAGGTACCCGCCTCAATGCCCGGCTATTTTTTTTCTTGCAGTTTGGCCAGGGCCAGGTTTGAACCCACCACCCTCGGTATATGGGGCCTGCATCCTACTCACTGAACCACAGGTGCTGCCCTATTTTTATTGTTTTGAGACAGGGTCTTAAGCTGTTGCCCTGGGTAGAGTGCTGTGGCGTCATAGCTCACAGTAACCTCCAACTCGGGCTCAAGTGATCTTCTTGCCTTAGTTTTTGTTTTTAGTAGAGACAGGGTCTTGATTTTGCTTAGGCTGGTCTGGAACTCGTGAGCTCAAGCTATCCACCTGCCTCAGCCTCCCGGAGTGCTAGGATTATAGGTGTGAGCCACCACACCTGGTCTGTTAGGAAAATTTTAAACGAAAGAAGAATATTTAAGAAATTGGTATAATACTGATCCATATTTTTCCCTAAATGAGAAGTAAATTTGGAATTTTCTGGATCTAAGGTCCTAATTCCCGCCTTATTTTTTTTTTTTTTTTGAGAAAAAGAGTCTCACTCTCTGCCCTTGGTAGAGTGCTGGGGTATCATCAGCAGCAGCCTCAAACTTCTAGGCTCAGGTGATCCTCCTGCCTCAGCCTCTTGAAGAGCTGGGACTATAGGCATGAGCCACCATGTCTGGTTAGTTCTTGGATTTTTTCCTCTGGTTCATATCAGCATTTTTCACTTTAGAAAATAAAAATAAATGTCACCTTGCCAAGTTTAAATTATTGGTAGGAAGCGCCCCACCTCAGAGATTAAAACAAACGTGATGGTAAGGTCACGGCCTCCGAGGGGGTTGACTAGGGTGAGGGTCTTGGGTCCCTTGGGGTGCTCATCAAGGCCACTCCTCCCTCACAGGGGCCAGGCCAGGCCAGGGGTCATCAGTCATGCTCCGCTGTGGGTTCATCTCTGGCACATTGTCTTTGGAATATGAAAAAAAATTATGATATCTAAACTTGGTTAAATTATTCTGAAATTCAGATTCAAACATGTTAACTCTTGGGCATGTGAAGGTCATAGTCACCTTCCATCATCTGGTTTTGAGAGGACTCCTGCTTTCTTGGAGTATGCTCTGGAAGGCCCAGGAGGGTGAGCAGGCTTCTGTTGAGGAGGGAGGCTCACAGCATCAGCACTTTGAACCACTTTCTTCATGTGTTGTGTGTCTCTGCAGAGAATCTGGACGAGACTAGAGAACAGAAAGAGAAGAGCCCTCCAGACCAGCCCACTGCTCCCCAGACTCCCCCCAGCACTCCCATAAAGCTTGAAGAAGGTGAGCTCTGGGGTGGAGGCAGTGCCTGCCTAGGTGCCCCTACAGGAGGGTGCATGGCCTCCTGTGCACTGTGACCATGTGTGGCAGTAGGTCTGTACACATCCATGAGAAAGTGCATTTGCACTGAAACCAGTGCCTGACACCATACTGAGGGCTCCTGGCCTCTTCTCCTGAGTAACTTGAGGCAAAACTGGTTTCTCAGTGAACTGTATGACCAGGTAGGAAGGCAGAGTGCAGGGGTGAAGCCCACAGTCCTCTCTGATGTCATCCTACCCATCGCTTGCACCTTCTCCCTGCGCTGCTCTGCGGTCACACCGCAGACGCGCCTCCACGTGTCTGAGCTGCAGTGCTCCTGCTGGCTGCAGTCTGTCTGCCAAGAGCTCCGCTCCACGTGCCTCAGGCCACTGCTTGTTTATGGTGTGTGACCCTGGACGTCCATCCCTCTAGTCTCGTACACCCATGTCTCCCGTAAAGCCTGTAGCTCCCCATCCCCGTCCTGTGTTCTGTAAGAATGGCTCAGCCTTTCTTGTATAACCTGGTGGCTGTGACTGAATGCAGAGATTCTCTACTTGTGCTTTTCTCTTCTTGTGGCTGCCCCGCACACAGGAGACGGATGTGCTAGAGAGTACCTGTTGCCGTAGTAAGTACCGCGCCTGGCCCTTGCTCGCCACCAGGATCCTTGTGCTTTGCCTCATTCTCTTGCTTCTTTGTTGTTCATTAAATTTTGTTTTCAGTTCATTCAGAATAAAAACAGAAGGTCCCTTTTTTGTACCTAGTCCCTTAGTAGCCTTCCTGAAGTTGCTTGGTCACCTAACACTGTGCAGTGGGCAGCCTGCCCAGGACAAGGATAGCCTTTCTGGGAGCTTTGCACCCTGCCACTCAGAGAGACTTTGAGAATCTCTTTTGATTGGTCAGTGGGAAGGTTATATCTTGTTGAATCAGACAAATCCAGACTGGGTTCAGGCAGAGTGGCACTCTGCCAGCTGGTGCGTGGAGTCAGGCTGTTTGGACCTTTGCTTAAGCTGGGACTGGTAATTTGAGGTGGCCAGAGAAGCAGTATTGATCACTTTTTTAAAAATGTGACATTTGGTCAAATGATGACAGTTCTCCTGAACACACCCAGGTAGCCTCTGTCTCAGCACCAGCCCCACTCCCGCCCCTAAAGTGTGGCCTTGAGTTCTGCAGCAGAAGGTAGCTGGTGGGTGGGGGCTGGGATGCTTCCAACCCCCCAGGTGTCAGGGCTCAGAGCCTTCTGTGTGCTCCTGCCCTGCGTTCAGCCAGGCTCCTCATCACGTCCTGTGTGTAGCTTGATGTGCAAGTACTAAACAGTTTGTTGCCTCCTAACATGCCAGTTGCTTATAACTCTGTAGGCTCTTAAGGGCTCCACAAAACTGGTTTCCCCCGGGCAGTGTGCAAAGCACCCACGGCAAGTAGACCAGAATCAGACCCCAGGAGGATTCTGCAGAAGTGATGTTTTGCCCCCTTTGCTATCAGGCGTTAAGATGACTTGATTTTATGCCCTACTCCTTGTCGTGTAGTCTTTCTCTTAAATAAGTGCCCTGTCTACATGGCTTTATTCTGTTGGATGTTGATGTCACCCAGGTCTGGAGAAAACGCATGGTTTTCTACTGGCTGTTTTGGGGGAGACCAGGTGTTGTGGACTCGGGACTACTAATATGCCCTTAGGGGTGTAGAGCAAGTGTCCGTCCACCTTCTCAGGTGTTGAGCACAGAAAGCTGAAGACACCCCGCACCACTGGCCTTGATGCCATCTGTCTTTAGGGCTGGAGTGAGACCCTGTGAGTCTGGTTCTGTCAGCATGCCATCCATGAGAAGGGGCTAAAACTGCCTGAGACTGCACCGTGTCCTATAATGTTGGCTCCATACCGCCTTAAAGTAGAGCAGAACAGTTAACTTTCTTGTGGTAAAAACCCATAATGTAGGGAGCATAAGATAAAAGGGCAGCTTCCCATGCTGGGCTCTCCTATCCCATGCTGTCCCCTGTGGTCCGGGTGGGAGGCCTTAACCCCTTCTCTCTCACTCCACCCCTGCCAGACCTTCCACAGGAGCCAACTTCTGGAGACGACAGTGATGCTGCCACCTTCAAGCCAACTCTCCCTGACTTGTCCCCTGATGAGCCTTCAGAAGCGCTTGGCTTCCCAACATTAGAGGAAGAGGGGGAAGCCTGTGGACTCCCAGGCCCCACCAAGCCCCATACTGTGGCCACCCCAGCCCCAGTGGCTGAAGAAGCTGCCTCCCCAGCTGCCGAGGAGGGGGCTGCCATAGACCCTGGCAGCGATGGATCTCCAGGCAAGTCCCCATCCAAAAAGAAGAAAAAGTTCCGCACCCCTTCCTTTCTGAAGAAGAGCAAGAAGAAGAGTGACTCCTGAAGGCCTGCCCTGAACCCATACTGTCGTGTCTGAAGTGACCCTGGCTCCTCCAGAGTCCCTGATTGCGTCTGCACCCTGTCTTTTTGTGTAATGGAATGCAAAAAGCCAAGCCCTCCATGTAGCTAGAGCTCCCCTCACTCGACAACCTGTGCAGCCCGGTGCTAGCAACTGTGCCCTGCAGTCCCTGTCCAGCCCTTGGGACTCGGGTTCTGGGGACAGCTTGGGCTCCACCTGCTCCTCTGGGATGTGACTTCCCTGCAGTGGGGATGAGTCACTAAACCACCGTCCTAGCCGGAAGGTAGTGGAGGCTTCTGCCAGCTCCAGCTGTGGGCATCACCTGTTTGAGCCCCAACCTCCTCTCACCCTCTGCCCTGTAGGGGTCCATTCTGCCTCCGCTCAGCTTCTTGCCGCCTGCCGTGTCTCAGGTGACTAAATCAGACTCTTGGCTTCCTGCTGGCATCGTCTGCTCAGTAGTCTCACTTTCTTTCTGTACACAAAGCCTCAGTCCTGTGAAAACACTCATGTGCTTACCAGTAGCCCAGGGCACCATGCTGCCTTGAAGTGGGTCTGGGCTGGCATTGGGCAGAGACCTCAGTGGCTCACTATGCATGGCCTCTCTGGTCCCCTCAGCCAGAAACAGGTTCAGGAGCTCACAGTTTCTTACTCGGGTCTCTGGATTCCTGTCATAGTTGGAAGGTATATCAGGAGGGGGAAGAGTCCTGTCTAGAATTATCTTTTAGCATGTTTACAATTCAGCCTACATTTTTGACTGTGAACACAAACAAGCCACTTCTTTCATTTTTTTTCTAGAGCCCGTGGCAGACTGCAACAGAGCACTGCTCACCTATTTGGGAGAGGTTTCAGGGGATCTTTCCTCACCTTAACTCAGCCTGAAAGATGCCCTGGTCTGGTAGAAAGTGACTTGAGGCAGATAACTCTGCATCAGTTACAAAGCCTGTAACTCACTCTCCTCCATCAAGGTTGTTACCAGTTTTCACTTAACTCCCTAGAAAAGGGCCTGAAGCTGCTTGATGGGAACTGACCAGATGGAGTCCTCAATGGTGACCCATCCCAGGAGCTGCTGGATGCCAGCCTGGCTGGGCACAGGCCAATGTGCTGGGGCCCAGACAGGCCCCACCAGGGAGGGGCCCTTGGCAGACATGGTGCCAGACGTGGGCTCTGGGTTGAACCACTTGGCTCCCAAGCAATACCTGGGGCTGGCTGCGTGGCGCTGATAGCACCTTAAGCTTCCCTTAAGCTTACCCCAGTGATCCTGTAGGGCCTGCTGCCCTGGCACCTGAGCTGCTTTCCTGTGTGCCGTGGCTGCCAAAGTGGCGTTGATGTGCTTTCTCTGTGGGCTCTTTTTCTGTCCCTTCCTCTTATCCTTCCCTCAATCCCACATATACAATGGCTTTTAATTTTCACTTTTGTAGTTTAACTCTTTGTATTACATGAACTAAAGTTGCATATATGACAGACTTGGGAGGGCAGGTCCTGAATGTCCTTTCTTCATTGTAACATGTTTTACTCACAAATAAACTTCTTTAAGCAATTTCCTTGTCTAAATCTGGGAAACAGATTATTTTGGTTAACTTTTCATAGGATTGCTGTTTTTCTCATGTTTCACGAAGAGATCCTAGTCTGTGTGGGCTGAGGAGGATGTTCTAGCCCAGCACCCCTGTTGTCCTGAGGGTGTCCAGGAGCTGCTGGGCTGGGCCTTAAAGCACAGAAAGGTGTCCTGACACTCCTTGTTGCCCACAGTCTAGCAGACCCCTGATTGTTCTCCTTACGCTGCTCAGCAGACAACAGGGTGCCCATGTCTAGAAGGGCTCAGGCCAAACCTCACTTGGAAAGGGACAGCCCAGCCTGGGAGGGCCCCGCATCTGATCCCCACCACACCACTGTGCACAAGGGATATGGGGGACCTTTTGTGAGCCCTTTGTTCTTCTGGCCAGTGAGCAGAAGCTACTGAGCTGCTGCTGCCTCCGGGGGGGTGAGGGGGGTGAGGCACAACTGAGCAAGGCACTTGGTACAAAATAGCTGCTTTATTTTGTCACAGGATGGCCTGTGCCACTGATTAAAAAACAAGCGGACAGAAATCTTGAAAGCCTTGGAGTCACTAGAGGAGTGAGAAGAGGTGAGGCTGCAGAGAGCCACCTGGCCTCCCTGGGCCCTGGGGGTGAAGTAGCTTGGCTACTCTATATGAGCTGGACCCGCCAGATGCCCCAGTGTCCTCAGGAGGAAGAAGGGCAGCAGGAAGAGCCCGGAGCACACAGAGAAGCAGACCTGGGCCCCGGCCAGCCAGTACACTGTGGAGAGAAAGCAGGTGGCCCCCCAAGTGGCAGCACTGAGCAATGGCCTTGGGGGTCTGGGTCTGGGAGGTGGGGTGAGGGATTTGGGCCCTTGGGTATACCGTGCACTCCTGCGTGCTGTCCCACACCCTTACCTGAGGCAGCTACCATGGGCCCCACAGCCCTGGCCAGAGCACCCAGGCTCCGTAGTGTACCCATGACCATGCCCTTCTGCCCTGGCGAGCCTGCGGGGAGAGGCCTGGTCAGATGCTTGTTGACCCCTTCCACCCTGGGCATCCCAGTCAAGGGAAGGGCTCTCACCATAGCCAGCAACCACAGAGGACAGGCAAGGCACTACAACAGCGGCAGCTGGAGGGAGACATTGGAGAGGCACCTGTCAGCCTAGAGGAGGGGTGTGACCCAGCACCAGCCCCCACTGGGTCCTTCCACTCACCGAAGGAGTAGAGCAGCAGCCCTAGGCCCAGCATAGGCAGTGTGTGCCCCCAGCCAACAAGGAGGAAGGCGGGCACCAGCAGCAGGATGGCCTGTGGGGTGGGGCATGGCAGCCTCAGGACCACCCCTGTTTCTGAGCTACCCACATCAAGGGGAGTCTCCCTACCTGTTTCACGGCCTGGACTTCCCTGCCAGGGCTGATCCGCCGGGTGTAGGCACCCTGGATGGTGGCCATGGTCAGGCCGATGAAGAAAAACATCTTCCCCTGCTGTAGGCTGCCAGGGGTGGGGTTGGGGGGATGTCAGTGGCCAGCCTTGAGGGTGGTGCAGCCCAGGGCTTCCTTTGGAGGGGTTAGGACCCACCTGCTGAACTGGAAGCGCTGGTGTGCCAGGAAGCTCAGTGAGTACTCCAGGCCCGAGAACAGGAAGAGGTAGAGGAAGTAAACCAGGCCCAGGCGGCGCAGGCTGCTGAGTCCTGGAGAGCAAAGGGGGTAGTGAGGGCCAGGGCCGCAGGGAGCCCAGCCTGTCTGTGGCTGCTGAGGGCCAGCTCCTTACTGTCTCCAGTGGGTGGGTCTTGGCCCCGTGCCACAGCTGAGAAGCGGAGTAGAGCCAGGGGGCTGAGCAGATCAGTGGCATCTCGGAATCCCAGGGCAATGGAGGGTGCCTGTGGGGATGGACTGTTGAGGCTGCCAGGAGGCAGGGGCAGCTGCTGGCCTGGCAGCTGAAGGGCTTCAGACACACTGTGGTCCCAAGAAATGACAGCCTGCCCTGTCCAGCATCTGGGTCCAGTGCATGGGACATCCTACAGACCCATGGAACCATTCCCCATCCCCTAAGCCTGCCAGGCCCTGGCCCTACCCGCTTATCCGGGGGCAGCGTCTCTGGCAGGAAGCAGAAGATGAACAGCAGGTCACACACTGCAAAGAGCAGGGCGAGCCAGGGTGCCGCCTCCACAGGCAGTGAGGCACCAAGCATGGGGCCCAGTGTGAAGCCCAGAGAGAAGGCTACCCCGATAACTGCCTAGGGAAAAGGCTGTCTGAGCAGGGCTGGCAGACCAGGCCCAGGAGTTCCCACCTGGACCCCGCGTCTTCTAGCCTGTGCACTCACCATGCCTTGGCTGCGGGCCGGAGGGGAGCCCAGGTCAGCGATGATGGCTGTAGAGAGGCTCACATTACCCTTGCTGATGCCCCCAATCATCCTGGAGGCCAGGAATGCCATGAAACTCCGAGATGTGGCCCACACAGCATACGAGGCAGCCAGACCCGTCTGCCCAGGGGCAGGGGACAAGGGGCAGGTCACTTGAGGCCAAGAAGGGCTCAGAGTGGTGCTTGGCAAACTCAGGCAACACCCTTGGACCCTGCCTTATTCTGAAGCATCCAAGGGCCACTTGTGTTCCCACTTCCACCAGCCCCTGGGTGGCAGAAGCAGCTGCACTGTAAGCAGGAGCCACTGGTCACTCAAGATACCCCACCCTGCCAGGAAAGTGACAAGGGCCAACCTGTGGCCTTGAGCAGCCCAGTCATTCCCTTTCCCCAGTGCCCAGCCCAACCCCACTGGGCTGCTGGTGGGGGGAGGCTACATGTTTCTGCCCTTTGGGCTCCCAGGTGCAGAGGTACCAGGGATAGCAGCATTGCTGGGCGCCGCCCCAGGCGGTCAGAGATGGCCCCAGTGATTGGTGCAGAGAGAAACTGCAGGATGGAGAAGGCCGAACCAATGAGACCTGGGAGACAGAGATCACCTTCAGGGGAGGGGACTGCCTTGGGCCTCGAGCTGTGGTCTCAGGGTCCACAGGGCCAGCATCCAGCTCAGTCCCTGAAGGTCCAATCACACTGGGCCCTACCTTCACAGGCCATGGACCTTGAGCCACATTGGACCCAATGGAGAGACAAAAAGAGACACCAGAAGTGGCAGATGATGCCCCAAAGCACAAATGTATGGGCAAGGTATGCAGATGGATGGAAGCCAGGGAGTGAGGGGGGAAGGACACATCTGCCCAAGACAGGACCCTAGAGAGCCCCCAGCCTGGGGCAGGACTGTACCTCCGAACAGGACGCTGTTGTATCTCTTCTCCACCGGCATCCCAATGGCTGTGGCAAACCAGTCCACCCCACGCTGCCATGAGCCGTAGAGTGGGTCCTGGGGGACAAAGAGGCAAGGGGGGGTGCTGGGGAGGTTGGCGCCAGGTTGGGGGAGAGGGGCCCTTGGGCAGAGGGAGCTCTCACGTGGGCACGGCCGTGGCTCTCCAATAGCCCGGGCAGCAGGGGCAGCAGCAGAGTGAAGGCCAGAAGGTCCAGCAGGAGGCCCAGGAAGACCACGGTGACCACGCGGCGCTCTGGCGCCGGCTGCTGGCGGATGGGTGGGCGCGGGGTGCAGCTGCCACCGCCTCCCCATCCCATGGTGGGCTGCTCCGACCCGGCCTGGCTAGGGGGGTGGCAGGCCGGTAAGGATACCTTAGGGTACCCCAGCGCAGCTCCCAACACGCGCCCGCCCCGCCAACTGGCGAGCGCAACCCTGCCCAGAGCTGGGCGCATGCCCCGGCCTGCAGGATGCCCCGGGTCTGGTGCTGCACCAGAACCCGCACTGCGAAGCTGCCTGCTGAGGGCCCGGGGAGTGCATGGCGGCCCACATCCCCACAACAGGGCGTGCAGGGAAACTGAGGCAGGGGATCAGACCCCACCCGGAGGGATCGTGGGGCGTGCGCCGGACACGGGAGCGACCTCCACACCGCGCGCCCCCGTCGGGACAGTGCCCTATCCCGCACCTGCCGCGGCTGCGCGCTCCGGACAGACCGCTGACGGACGTGGGACACACCCGGGCGTGCTATGCGCGGGATCTGCACAACCGCCCCGAAAGTGACATCATGGCGCCGCCTCTTCCGGCGTTGGGCTGGGCGGCTCCGGGCCCTGGGTGAGCGACAAGCCGCGGCCTCTTCTTCTGCAGCCTCTGTGTGCCTCTCCCAGCGGACCCTGCTAGTCCCCAGTCCCAACACGACACGTGGGCGCCTCCTGCCTTGGCGGTCACCCACCAGGACAGCTCTGAGCTTAACTGTGCGGCCTCGGTTCAGCTACGTTTCTGGGCGTGCTGCTGTCGGGCGCCCCGGGGCAGGGCTGGGGAGGACAAGAGACTTGAGTGGAGTAGGCAGACACCCCTGCAAGCTGCGGGGTCAGGTTGGGGCCTCGCCCCTCTCCTGTGGCCGGGCCTGGTCAACCGAGGAATCGGTGCTGTCGCTTGGGGCGCTTGTCCCCGGCCCAGACTGGAGGGAGTGGCCTTGGGGGCTGGATGAGCTCCTGGTGTGATCCCATGTGGTGTGAACTACACTGAACTACACTGATGTTGGGCACCTCCCTGGGAGCTGCTGGCCAAGGACAGGCTCAGCACCTGCCCTCGCATGTGGAGCTGTAGGGCACAGTCACCAGGGAGCACAGGGGACTTCCCACTTCAAACCCTCCCTCAAGGAGGCAGCGGGCCCAGCAGGGTTCCCATCCCTATAGAGAGGCAAGCCAATAACACTGCTGTTTAAGTGCTTCTTGCCTTATCCATCATTTCCACATCTTCCTACTTATTCTGACCCAAATCTTAGACTGTAATCCAGGTCAGTGGAGATGCAGCCCAATCTTGTCCCACCTCCCACCATGCTGTGGCCAGATGCATCAACAGATTGAATTAGGACATTTTTCTTTGATTTCCAAACTATCTGCAACCTTGTTTCATTTATGATTGAAGATACGTGTATGCAACATACTATCCATAGGAGGCATCTCCAGAGAACAGAGCAATCAGCCAACTGAGTGATCAGCCAGTGCTGCAGCCTTGGCTTAGAGACCTGCAGCTCTCAGCTGGTGCAATCCAATGGAGACCCTGGCCACCTGCAGATACACAAGCGTACTCTCCTCATCCCATGCCAAAGTCTCCACTCCAGGAAGAACTGGAGCTGGGGTGCGAGCACAACGAGGCACATGTAAAGGAATCCCCAGAAGGGACAGAAAATTCTATACATGAAGGCAAATGTCTGCCTGACAAAAAAACTACATTGGCCAGAATCTGAGTTTCAACCTGGTGTAATCAATGGAGGCTTCTCTGGACAAAATGAACCAGGTATTTGTACTTATTACTATGGTGCTCATTCTTCCTAGTTCCAAAAGCGTACTTCAGAATTTATTCCACCAAGAGACGTTAAAACTAAAGCACAAGGGAAAAAAACTACACTGACATTATAGCATCCTTTTTACTTTTACTTTAAAAATTTTTTTTTAATTTTCATTTTTTCTGAAGATAGGTCTCACCATGTTGCCTAGGATGGAGTACAGTTGCTGTCCTCAGGTATGACCCCACTACCAATGGGCATATAAATTTTGACCTGGTGTTTCCTCCAGTTCACCCCGTCTTAGGCAACCCAGTGATCCCCACTCCAGGGCTGTCACCACATGGATACTGGACTTAGTTTAGATACCTGATGTTACAAGGTGTTACAAACCATGGGCTCAGCCAATCCTCCTGCCTCCACCTTCTGAACTGCTGGGACTACAACCATGTGCCACCAAAAGTTTTTACATTTTGGAGAGACAGGGGTCTTACTATATACCCAAGCCGGTCTCAAACGCCTGGCTTCAAGCCAGCCTCCCAGACTCCCAAAGTGCCACAGGCTTCTAGCCTATTTATATTTTTTTGAGACAGGGCCTCAAGCTGTGGCCCTGGTAGAGTGCCATGGCATCACAGCTCACAGCAACCTCCAACTCCTGGGCTCAAGCGAGTCTCCTGCCTCCGCCCCAAGTAGCTGGGACCACAGGCACCTGCCACAAAGCCCGGCTATTTTTTATGCTACAGCCCCATCATTGTTGTTTGGCAGGCACGGGCTGGATTCAAACCCGCCAGCTCAGGTGTATGTGGCTGGCGCCTTAGCCACTTGAGCCACAGGTGCCAAGCCAATTTTTGTTGTTGTTGTTGTTGTTGCAGTTTGGTTGGGGCCGGGTTTGAACCCGTCACCCTCAGTATATGAGGCCGGTGCCCTACCCACTGAGCCACAGGCGCCACCCTTTATATTTTAATATTGTTTTTTGAAACAGAATCTCTGTTGCCCTTGGTAGAATGCTGTGGTGTCATAGCTCACAGCAATCTCAGACTCCTGGGCTCAAGTGATTCTCTTGCCTTAGCCTCCTGAGTAGGTAGGACTTAGGCACCTACCACAACACCTGGCTATTTTTAGAGACAGGTCTAGCTCTTGCTCAGGCTGGCCCTGAACCATGAGCTCAGGCAATCCCCCCTCCTTGGACTCCCAGAGTGCTAGGATTACAGGCATGAGCCACCACGCCTGGCCTTTTTATATTTTAATATTACTTTTAATGTACAAAAGTTCCTTGCCTAGTTTACAAAACAATTTTATTTTTTGAACTTTTTCCTCTTCAGAGCCTTCCATTCACCTTCCTGAGTAGCCAGGCTGTTAAAAAGCTGTTTGACTTTTTGCTTTCTTTCCGCATCCCTAAAAAACAAAAAAAGCAGACACCATCTTGGGTTAGCTTTTGGAGGAAGTCTTCTCCCTTTCACAGAACCAGGTGGCCTACAGCTACCATACCCAGGACAAAGGGAGGGAAGCAAAGGGAGACAAGTCTGCTCAGCTTTAGCCGGCAGTCCCTGCCAAGGCTGAGGGTGCTGGGGCTAGTGCTGGGCATGGACTGCTAGTGCTGCAGTCACGCCACAGCTGTCCCCAAGTGCGTCCCACTCACCGTTCCATGATCTCTGAGAGCTGCATCCTTGCCAGGAACTGATTGTCCTTTCGGATTTCCCGGACAGCACCTTTAAATTCCCGTTTGTGTTTGTGGATCAGCCTCTTCCTTTCTTGTTCTTCCTTATTGCTGCCCTGTTTCCGTCCAAACTCGAGGCTAAACCAGGAAGGCGAGTTAAAGAGGCAAGAGTCAGCCAGGGCCTGACAAGGGTGTGCCCCTGACCCTGCTCCTTTCACTCAAATGCACAACAGGCAGGACCCTTTCTAAGAGATGCTGCTGATACCCACACTTTGACCAAACGGGGGGTGAACAGCTTCAGCGGGACAGGCTTGCTCTTCTCACAGATCAGTGGCCGGTAGACCTGCTTCTGGTTGCCCATTTCCGTCAGAATGCTCCGACACAGCTCCTAGAATATGAGACAAGCTGACATGAGACGTTAGGAGAGCAGGACAGTGTCCCCTCAGACCTCCTGCAGCCATTGCCTCCATTGTTCCTCATCCAGAGGTTAAGTGAAGGGCTACAGGGATGTGGCCAGGCTATGATGGAAGTGGCCATCTTCTGGATAGGACAGCATGTGTCCTTCTGAGCACTGTGACCCTCAGAAATCAGGGTCCATGCTGGTATTGAGAAGTCACAGTAGTCTGTGCTTCTTGCATCCAGAAAACAAGCAAAAGCCCTCTCTGCAGAAGAACTTGGCAAGACAGGCACAGTGACCCACTTTCTGTGGAAGCACATGGAGAACCACCTCCCTGTGATGGTGACATGGGCACGCAGAGTCTGGGTGTGCGAAGCAGCAAGCCAGGGCCAGAATGGGCTCTCTTACCAGTCTGGATGATGTGACCTTATCTTCCTCTCTTCCAGAACCAGATAGGTAAGGCATACATTCACTTAAGGCCTTAGATTCTATAAGAGTTGGCTTCTGAAGAATCTTCCAGATGTGAACTCACTAATGTTGGTCCTACCCCATTCCCTATGCACAGGTATCCCAGAACTCAGGCCACCTGGCTCCCCATACCCTTGGGCATAGCCACTGCTCAGTCTGTTGGGATGTAGCTCCAAGAGCCTAAATGCCTCTTCTCCATGGGGACTCAGTGCAAGGGCAAGGCTAACCCAACTTGCCCAAGACCATGAACCTGTTGTTCTTTAGTCAGTCCAAACTCTGTATGACCAGAGAGCCACTCTGTCCCTTAAATAAAAGACAAGCCACAGCCTCATGTGGGGGAAGTAGATGCAGGAGCTGCCGTTTCATCTGCATCCCTAGACCAGGTGCAGTGACCCTTTGGGCAGTGGACTGGTCTATGTATGCACCAGGAGCAGGACAGCTGAGCTGCTGTCTTCACAGGGCTCTCATTCCAGTAGGGCAGACAGTGGTCTGGATTTTCTGAAAAATCCAGGGTGCCACTGGGGGTGAGGGTCAGGGAGGCAGCACTGGAACCTCCTGTTCTAAGGACACGGGGAGCTGCGTGCTGACATGAGGGCAGGTGGGAAGCAGGCAGACTTGGAATGGCTAAAGGCACCTGCTGGACGTGCCTGGAGGGTAGAACTTGTTTTTTACATACACAGGGAGTCTGGATGTAGCTGAGGAGGCCTCTCCTCAGGCGACTGCAGAGCTCAGGCGCCCATGTGGCCAAGAGCCAAATGTCCAGGCCCTGGTGGACTTTCCACTCAGTCACCAAAGATGGTGCCCAACAATGTCATGGCTCTAAGGTGAGGCAGGTCCTAGGCTCTGCTGCAGCACTCTGTAGCGGGTGCAGTCACCACACTGTTACAACTTTGTTTCCCATTCACACCAAGGATTTTGCACAGATGGTGTCCCTGACTTTCAACCTCAATAACAAAAAGGCCAACTAATCTGGTCCTAGCTCAGGGACACGTCTGAGCTGGGCAGAGCACCTTAGTGTACAGGGAGCCTCACCTGGAGCTCATGGGGGTGGCTGCAGTCAGCCAGGTGCTCTGTCAGGAGGGCGTGGAGAGGACTGGCTATGGCGTGGAAAGATGGCAGGGTGCCGTACAGCCGCACACAGCGCTGCAGGAGGGACAGACCCACGGCCAGGCAGGAAAGCCTATGAGGGAAGGAGGCAGGGAGGACCCAGCTCATGCTGCGTCAGTCACTGACAAACCAATGACCCTGGCGAAAATGACCCCTCCCCCATCAGGTTGAATAACTGACTTTGAGCCACCTCAGGCCACAGCTCAGCACCGAGGCCTGTGGGGCACAGTACTCGGCACTGGACAGAAGTGTCACCACACTTCCCTGAACAGGATGGAAGGCTATGGGAGATATAAGAACAACTTGAAACAGGTGGCTTCATTTTAGTTTCCAAATCACTATTTGGGAAATCAAGCAAATATATTTTGAAAATAGTTCAGGATAGGGGAAGAAACCATTGTCAGGCAGTGTGCCTCAGAAAGGCTTTACCTATTGTAACATAAACTGATCAGGGGAAAAAAGGAAATTTTGGCCAATCAAAAAGTCTCGGTGGTTTCTTTTGCAAGAAGGCGGCAATGGGGCCCCACCTGCCCTGGCAGCTGCCCCGCATGTACCTGATGTGATTCGCCTCCGTGGCTGTCTGGGCTCTCAGTCCACTAGCCCAGCAGAGGGAAAGGCTGCTCCTCTGCCATGTGGCTGCGTCCTCTCTCTCAGAAACCAGGAGCAACTGGGAATTCTTCCCACGTGCTCTGAAGGGGCGCACCAGAGAATAACCTGAATACCAAGTGTGATGGGACAGAGAGGCCTGAACGTTGTTGGCCCGCAGCACCCATGTCGCTGGAGCATGTCCTCATAGACATGTGCTGACAGTCACCATGCTCCCCGAGGCGTTCCAGATACAGAAGGTTTTGAAAGGGACAGAGCTGGGTGGAAGCTCTCACAGAGGTGGTCACTGCCCAGCACCTGACCCTGCCCAGGAGGGCCATACAATTTCCTGTGGGCTGAGTGCATACCACATGTGGCTGTGGGTACATAGGCCCCATCCAAGAACAAACTGAAGTTCAGGCCCTTGGAGGGTATAAGGCAGTGAGATACACTCATGGAAACAAACCCAACAGAGCACAAGAAAGCAGATGGGTGGTGGAGGCAGGCAGTGGACAGGGCTTGAGCTGGTCAGAGACAGCCTCTCTGAGGGTGGGTGTCAGCAGAGATACAGATGACGTGCAGGAATTAAACCAGCATGGCTGATGAGAGCACATGAGGCCAAAGGAGCGGCCTATGTAGGAGGGGATGAAGAGGGCCTGCCTGTCCCACCCCAAGGGATTCATGCCTCTTCTCTACTTTTCCCTATTCTAAACTTCCTACAATCAACACAAATCACTTTTTAAAAATTCTAAAGTACAAAATGTTTGAAACCAGCTCCTCATATAGACTCACCTGGCCTTTGTTTGTTTGGAATTCCTATGTAAAGAATCCCAAGGAGATAGTTCATGAGCTCGGGTATGAACCTCTGAGACAAGGACACAAACTCCAGGAACAAGCAGCACACAAACAGGCCTTTCACCACATCTTGGAGGGACAGGACAGGGCACTGGAAAGGGACACGGGTCTCAGTCTCTGCTCTGGAATGATGTTCTGGAATTTTCCCAAACTGGGTACCCACTGAGCTTCACCTGGACCTCACAGCGATGCTGAGGGATCACATGAACCCGGCAAGATAAAGGGCCTCCCAGATGCAAAGACTGTGAAGTTCTCCCTCAGATGGGAGACCCCACGTGAGCACACACCCATCACATGCCCACAAAAGGAAAAGAAACTTGTAAACTTTATGAAGCCAGAAGGGAAACAAAAGCCTGTATTACACTTGACCTTTACCACTAACTTAAAGGCTGTTTTCTAGGGTCACTCTCTTTAATCAGTCCCCCTCACCCTGCCTGGGGCTGGGCACTCTGGCTTGTGGTCCAGGCTTTCTGACTCAGACTCCTCCACAGGACCTGTGAATATGCCTTCTTATGCTTAACCTCAGGAGTCCCATCTCCCTGACCCTTAAAGTGAGACACTCTTAAATGCCATAGCCCTGAGATGTGGCCTACAGGAGGGCGGGCTGAGATGGACTCACCTTAGTAAGCAGCTGGCTCATGCAGACCAGGGCAGGGGTGACAACTGGGTGCCAGAAGTCAGAGGTTGGAAATAGCAGCCCCACAATTTTCAAATAAATGAGCTAGAAAGAAAGTAATATACAGATTAAATAAAGTAAAATAAAATTCAAAATAATACCTTTAAAAAGGGCTCAGAGGTGAAACCAATAGTAAAGGCCTGGTGATGATGGTGGGGCAGCCTTGGACACTAGGTCTTCACAGTGACCCTGAGCCACTCCCTGCAGGACAGGGCCTCTCACCACTAGAAGACTGCTATAAAACAGATGAAGGGGATGGGCAGGTGGCTGGGGATGTGACATGCCTTCACGGAGTTTTTGTCCCTCTGTTACCGTGGCTACCAGGAGGCTTCCCCTACCCTGTTCAGTTTAGCTTCCTAATTTCAGAGTTAGCGTCAGCCCTAAGTGACAAAAATGAGAAGAACATGAGAGTGTAGAAAATAAAATAGAATTTTCTTGGGGTGGAAAAAATACATTAAAAGTTTCAGAGTAGGCTTGGCGCCAATAGCTCAGTGGCTAGGGTGCTGGCCACATACACCTGGGTTGTCAGGTTCGAACCCGGCCCAGGCCTGCCAAACAACAGTAACAACTGCAACAAAAAATAGCCCAGAGTTGTCACGGGCACCTATAGTCCCAGCCACTTGGGAGGCTGAGGCAAGAGAACTGCTTAAGCCCAAGAGTTTGAAGTTGCTGTGGGTTGTGATGCCATGGCACTCTACTGAGGGCAACATACTGAGAGTCTTGTCTCAAAAAAAAAAAAAAAAAGTCTCAGAGCAGTCCAAATGTCTCTCAACCTTTGAATAAACAGAAAAACCAAGGATAACAGAGCAGCCAGCCCCAGGCCTGGGCCTGAGAGACAAACCAGTGCCTCTGCTGCATCTGACCAAACACCACACCATGTGTGAATCCAGCCAGAACCCCACAGCTACACACGCACTGCTGGTAGGACTGGACACTGCAGTCCTCTGTCCAGATCACTGCCAACCTTTCCCAGCCATGTGCACTGTCCCATCAGCCCTCCGTTCTGAACAGAGGCTGACCTGTGCTGGCCGTGGGAGAGACTGGACTGAACCTGCCTCTGCTTACCATGTCTAGCCCTGGCAACGCTGCCCGGCCCTTGGTCTCAATCATTTCTTCCATCTCATGCATAGCATCTCGGAGGACAAATTTCATAGAGTCACTTGCAGATTCAGGAAACATCTGGCAAAGATTATATAACTGCCTGTTAAGCAGAAATGTAAGTCAGAAGAGCAGGATTCTATGTCACAAAAAATACAAGAAAAAACCTCTGTAACCACTTTACCACGAAGTCACCTGCGTCTAAGCAAATTACAACTGGTAGCCCCTGGACAAATCCACTTTTCCTCTTACAAGCTGGCTGGCCTCCCTGGACCTCAGATAATTTACAGTAGTATCTGTAATAGTCTACACTAGGCATCTTCAAACTACAGCCCGCATAGGACATTTATCCGGCCTGCTGGGTGTT
>CAUYQV010190467.1:0-11337 GCA_963574575.1 Galagoides demidoff | reverse complement strand
GGTTGATCCTATAAGGGTACATGTGAATCTCTGTAAACGTAGAATATAAATGTCTTAACACAATAACTAAGAAAAAGACATGAAGGCTATGTTAACCAGTTGGATGAAAGTACTTCAAATTGTATAGAGAAACAGTACACTGTACCCCACGATAGTATTAATGTCCACTGTTATGATTTAATTTAAAGAAAAAAATCAGAGTGGAGCAAACACTCTGGACCATTGCTGGAATCTCACCATGGGCAATGGACCCTTGAGCTCTCACTTTTAATTCTAAAAAATAAGAGATTGCCAGGAAGGTATAATGAACAGGTCTGTATATGAGAGAGAGAAGGTACTGGCTGGAACACTTCCTAGATTCATGGCAGGGACATGTGAAAAGACTACCAGGATTCTTTGGACACTTCCAGTTTGTATAGCTTGGCGTGCAACATCTGTGAAGATATTTTAGGGAATACATAAGACCTTAATCATAGAAAGGTGTAAGTAGCATGATTCATTGCCTTAAAAAAAATGCCGACAGATCATTTGGATAATACTCTGTAGTCATCAAGAAAATTTATATCCTGTTGGCAATCGGCAAGGATTCTGAGAAACTTTACTGCACAATTAGTCCTTGAAAGAAGAAGCTTATGCAGAATCACAAGCAACGGGAGAACTGATATTAGCTGCCCTCTAGAAATGCTGGTGGAAGTAACTTTAAGCCAAAGGGCGAAGGGAAGAATCTTTATCTCTCTGATGTGCACAAGAATACCAGGGAGCTTAGGGCATTTGAGTATTTGTATCACAATCCTTTGCTAAGTATTTCAGGGGAAGAAGAAGCTTATCAGTATAAAAGTTTCCCAAGGGATACTGTCCATTCCCCACCCATAGAGTTGAAATCCCAGGAACTCTGAACCAAGGTTTCAACCAGTGACAGACAATTTTATCTGATCCCCTGACTGCTAAGTGACAGAAAAATCTCAGGATAGAGAGTCCAAGTGGAATGTGATGCAAGCATCTATTTGATTTGAGTTTGCCAAATACAAACATCAATATAAGATACAATATACAGAGATAGATACATGTATCTATCATACAAATACACACAGTGGAGGGAGAGAGAGAGAAATAATCACTAACACATACACCGGTGCAGTACGTGTAAGATCCTTTCCCTTGTTATATAATCGCCCTATTCCCTGCACACACACACACACACACACACACACACACACACTCCACTCAAATACCTTGTTAGCTGGGTGATATTTTTCTTCCTAGCCTCCTCCTTAGAGATAAATTTTTTTAAGTTCTTATGCCTCTAGGAGGTATCCTTTGTCCTATAGTTAATCTCTTAATAAGACCAATTTAGCTGTAATATAAATGGTAATTCACAGTGTTCTAGTTACTGCACAATTCTGAACTTGCTCAGAAACTGCATATGAGCAGGCTGGCCTTATCTATGGGCAGAGTTGGTTAGGTGATATTTGGAAGGGTTTGAATCTATAAAGAAGACTCAGGTCTTTGACCCTTGTTAAATGTACTTAAGACCTTGTTAGCCCATGAAAGTAGCTATTGTATATAAAAACTGCATTAGGCATAGTGCCTGTTCTTAAAATCCATCTGAGAGATGTGGTACTCAAAGTGGGTAAAATACATAACAATATCAAGGCCATATGTGTAAAAAAGCAAATCTATACAGAGCAGGACAAACACCGTGGCTGACAGTCACCAGGGGGAGTTAGAACATCCCTTGTGAGTAAAGTATATTACAAGGTCTAAAATATAATAATACATATGCCATTTTAATGTCTGGGGCTGTACGGCTAATTTCTTTTCTCTCAGATTTTCACTACCATTATTGTTTAATTTGATTTGCCACTGTTGAGTGGCAAATGAGCTTACACCTGGAATGAGCTTATAGTCAATCTGTTGTAAATGAAGGATTTGCAAGTGGCATTATTCCATATTTTCTTAAGGATTTAAGGTGTCACTGACTTTCAACTTGTTCTATACAAGAGTCCTTTGCCAGGATCCTACCTGATGCCAATTTTCATTCAATCTCCATAAATGTTTATTAATACAATACTGCATAAATTCTTAAGTATTGAACATGCCAAAGAAGGTATTTGTTTTTGTGCTTCTCTATGCCCATATTTAAACATATTACATAAATATGTCCACACCTAAATATGTCCCATCTTGTTGATCCATTTTTAAAATTCACACCCTGTCTTGTATTAATGCAACCCAACCATGAAAGTAATTTGTTCATGAGTCATACCGTTACAAACATTGAAGTAACTGTAAAGTCATCTCTTGTTAGTTTGCAATTAGGGTATTAAGTTCGATATCATGCTGTATTAGATTTTAGAAATAAAGCCATAAATGGTTTTATTTCTTAATGCTCAATATTTCATCATATACAGAGATAAATGCATATCCATTTCAACACCTATAAAACTAATTAGGTTTTCTGGGAGTATCATGGCAAATGCTGTTGTTTTTTTTTTAATTTTTAATTTTTAATTATTATGGATACATAATAATTGTATATATAGAGAGAGTATATGTGATGTTTTGATACAGACTTAAAATGTGTAGCAATCAAAGCTGAGTAATTAGAGTATCCATCACCTCGAGCATTTATCATTTCTTTGTGCTAGAAACGTTCTTCTTCCACTCTTGTAGTTATTTTAAGGTGCTACTTATTATTGACTACAGTCACTTTATTGTGTCGCCAACTATTACTCATTCTATTCATGGAATTTGCAAACTGAGTAGGTACCTATAGGTATGCTATAATATACTAGAAAGGCCTGTATATTTAATTGTAATAATATTTTTAAGTGAGAACTTCGGCTTTAGTATCAAAAGAAATTTACCTATAGTGTAATTATGATTTTCCATATATGCTTTACAGTTCATAGACACTTTTTTACATCTAGAGACATAAGCTATAAAGAAAATAAAATGCTTAGAAATGCATTTACCCAAAGAGGTGAAAGATCTCTCTAGGGAGAATTATAAAACACTGTTGAAAGAAACATTAGATAACACAAACAAATGGAAAAACATCCAATGTGCATAGATTGGAAGAATGAATATTATTAAAATGTCCGCAGTGCATTTTAACAAAGGGATTACAGATTTTATGCAATGCTTATCAAACTACCAATACCTGGCTCAGTGACTCATAGCTCAATGAATAGGGTGCCAGCCACATAAACTGAAGCTGGTGGGTTCGAGCTCAGCCCCAGGCCTGCTAAACAACAATGACAGCTGCAACCCCCTCCCCACAAAAAAAAAAAAAATAGCTGGTTGTTCTGACAGGTGCCTGTAGTCCCAGCTACTCAGCAGGCTGAGGCAAAAAAATCACTTTTGAGGTTGCTGTGAGCTATAACACCAGGGCACCCTACCACGGGTGAGACTATCTCAAAAAAAAAAAAAATATATATATATATATATATATATATAATTTTTCACAGATCTAGAAAATATAATCCTAAGCTTCATATAAAACCAAAAAACAGCCAAATAGCCAAACCAATCCTAAGCATAATGAAAACATTTGGAGGCATCATATCACCTGACTTCAAATGATACTGCAAGGGTATAGAACAAACAGCATGGTACTGGTATAAAGGTAGACATGTAGACCAGTGGAATAAAATAGAGAAACCAGAATTGAAGGCACGGATTAAAGACTTAAACATAAGGCCTGATCCATAAGACTTCTAGAAGAAAATATAGGAAATACTCTGCTGGATATCGGCCTAGGCAAACAATTTGTGACTAAAACCCTAAAAGGAAATACAAGAACAACAAAAAGTAAATAAATGGGACTTAACTAAACAGTTTCAGCACAACAAAGAAAATAATCACCAGAGTAAAAAGACAATCTACAGAATGGGAGAAAATGGTCTAGAACTATACATCCAATAAAGGGCTAATATTCAAAATCTACCAAGAACTCAAATCAGCAAGGAAAAAAAAAAAAAAGTAACCCAATCAAAAAGTGGGTGAAAGGCACAACAGATGTCTTTCAAAAGATGATAGACAGACGGGCAACAAATAAAGTGAAAAAATTCTCAGCAACACTAGTCATCAGGAAAACACAAATGAAAACCACAGTGAGATACCCCCTTACCCCTGTCAGAATGGCCATTGTTGACTATTGATTTGATCTATTAAAAAAATTCGTTGGGGAGGATGCAGTGAAAAGAAAATGCTTCTGCAGTCTTGGTGGGAATGTAAGCTAGCACAACTATCCTGGAAAACAGTATAGAGATTACTCACAGAACTAAACTTGCCGTTGGATCCAGCGATCCCATTGTTGGGCGCCTACCAAAGGAAAAGAAGTTATTTTATGAAAAAGACACCTGCACCTGAATATCTATCACAGCACCATTCACAATTGCAAAGACACAGAGTCAACCTACATGCCCAGTAACTGATGAGTGGATAAAGAAAATGTGATACATATATACAAGTAGGACTACTCAGCCGTAAAGTAGGAATGAAATAATGCCTTGTGCAGCAACCTGGATGGAACTGGAGACCATTGTCCTATGCACAGTATCTCAGGAATGGAAAAAAAAAGTACTGTATGTTCTCACTTAGAAGTGGGAGCTATGGCCAGGCGTTGTGGCGGGCGCCTGTGGTCCCAGCTACTTGGGAGGCAGAGGCAGGAGACTCGCTTGAGCCCAGGAGTTGGAGGTTGCTATGAGCTGTGATGCCATAGCACTCTACCTAGGGGGAAAGCTTGAGGTTCCGTCTCAAAAAAAAAAAAAAAAAGAAAATGAACTGAAGATGTGGCAATACAAGGCCCTGGTCCCATAGGAGCAAAGAGCTGTCCTGAGTAGCTTTGGTCCCTCTAACAGAGCCACACTCTCTATCCCTTCAGCCTCCACCCACCCAGATCTATCAGGGATCCCATCCGCCAGGCCCACTCAGGATGGAAGTTTGCTTTCCTGTGAGCATTCTGATTCCCTTTCTTTGGAATTTCTTCTTATGGAGTTTCTTCTTATCTTTTCCCTACTTATTTTCTTCTTAAATTTCCATAAGCTGTAACTGTAGAGCACATATATTATTTTTACTTCTTTCTAGTTTTTAACTGAACAAATAGAAACTTTAAGTTTTCTCCTTATGTCAGAGCATCCCCATACCAAATAAGCTGCTTTTAAATTAGTCCTTGACTCAGGATAAAAATATCCTTAGCCTGTGTCCAAAAATAAATAAATAAAAATCACTTTGCTCTTGCCTTATTGCTACTTCAAAACCAGCGCTGAGGTTTATGGGTGTTACTGCAGTGAAAAATAACATAAATATTTTAACATATCTAAGCTCCTCTTTGATAGCCATGGATACAGAGGTGTTGTTTGTTTGCTTTTTTGATTGTGGATGCTAACCTCTGTTTCTCTCCCTAGAAAAACAAAAATCACTTTCACGTCCTTAAAACTTGTGGGCAGCATGAACACACTTCTAGTCCCCCTAGAACTTGTTTCTGAGGTGCTCCCGAGGACCTCTCTGCCTAGACGTTTTTATCATGGTCAGTCCCTGCTCTGTGTAGGCTTATTCTGTGTAGACAAATTCTTCTCCCGCTAGACCATGGCTTGTCTCTAACACAGCTCCCTGTTTACAGGTTGTTTGTGTGCATGAAATTCCTCCCACAATTTTGATAATGGCACATCCTTCTGGGCATGTGTCCCATAATCATCCTGACATGCTTCTAAAGATGCCAGGCGAGGCTCACTGTTAGAATTTTTCTTTTAGTTAAGAAATTTTCATTCCTGTTTGGTGGCAAATGTTGTTGTAGGTGTCTAGGATATGACCTGGAATCTGATCGTCTCCACATTCCCAGAGTATGCGTGTCCCATACAGACAAGGAACCAAAAATAACTGGTCATTTTACTCAATATGCCTAATGTCTAAAGGATACAACGTCATAGCAGATCCAGATTTGTTGATATATGTACAATTCCTCTTTCCCAAGGGTATAGTGCCGATTTTCTTTTTTTTTTTTTCTTGCTTTTCCTCCCTCTTTTCTCATCTACACAGTCTGTCTAGGTGTCTATCTTTCATTAAACTCAATGACTATTTCATGCTCAATTATTACATTCTTAAGATATAGAACTTTAATAGATGTTAATAATCGTGGGTGGCTGTGCAATTCAGAATCTTTATTCTTATATTCTAAACTCTTTCCTTTTTTATGCCTATTTACTTTTTTTTTCCTCGTCTCTCCACAAACTAGGATAAAAGACTTCCAAACAAAGAATTGAAAAATAGACTCCACAGGAAATTCAGAGACAGTAATTACAGGCACTCTGACATTCCTGCTTATTTAAGGAGGCGTTTTAAACAACTATGGAACACTCATTTGCAATAGTCCCTATTTTTGTTTTTAAAAAAAAGGTAATAAAAATTTTATATGTCACATTTTTTGGCTGTACTACTTTTTAAAATTCTTCATATTTCTAATACTTATGAAGTTTCTTGTAACATTTTATTTCTATTCACAATTAGTTCTTTGAATAAGTGTTTTTCATATTTTAAATCTGAAAATATGGCCTAGGCACACTTTTTCAAAATTCTATTGCTGACTGACAATTCTTTACCTTTGGGCTCTTGAACAAGTCTTGAATATCTGGATTTCAATCACTAATTAAATTGTTATGTTATGATTTTTTCACAGTTATAAACTTCCCCTTTAACCCCTTTTAATCTGATTCCTACTTCCAATTTTTTCATGGGCACTAATTCTCCTAATCAACTGTAATCACTAAGGAAATTTCTATTCAAGAAATGGGTTAGTGATATTTTTTGTGTTTATTTCCTAAAGTTTAGGTAAAATATTTCTTCCATAAATTGACTCTCTACTCTTGTTTTGATTCCATGTATGCTCTAATTAACAGTACAGTTTTTGAGCTTTCTCACCACTAGGAAGGAGGGTGTCCTAGAGAGGGAATTATGAATATTCTAGCTACTACAAACAGGCATCCTCCATTATAAATGAGTTAGATAGTGTTCTAGTTTACTTATCAAAACTGTAGAAAGTTAGTCAACATGAGCTGCAATGGAGCAACTAATTATCTCAAACTATACCAAGAACTTTCTCTTTCTAGAATTGTAAGATTAAGAAATAGTTGCTGGCTACCATGATATTAGTGAGAAGCCTTGTCTGTCGCCAACCTGCTCTGACACAGACACTCACCACTAGTGAATTGATACCATTGCTAAGCGTGTGCCAAGCATCTCCCCAAATACTCCGAGCATATGATACGATACACAACACCTCAGGATTTCCTTCAGCACTGTCCTTCAGAGACCTGCTCTGTGCCCAGTGGATTCCAGAGGGAACTTTTGTAATAAAATTCAAATTGTAGTAAGGATATGACATACCTTTAACAGAATAACAACCAAGGCTTCTACTAAGAACCAATCACCTGGGGCAGGAGAAATTTTGATTTTTATTATAGATTTTTGTTCCACAGGGCTGGACTAATGAGAAAAATTTCCCATCTTCCATACATATAGATTAGAAGCATCCTTAGACAGCTTCAACCAAAGAAACAGAGAATAGAGTCATGAACCACTCAAGACCCACGACAGGGATGGGGCAAACTCTGTAATGAGAACAGGATCCCAGGCAACCAAGAATGACCAATGCAGGGCACAGGACGCTGTCTGGAGCGGACTACACAGTCCCTCCTACTTCCCCACCAAGGCAGATAAAAAGTCCTCCCTTCAATTTCCTCACTAAAATCATGGGACAGTGACAGTTTTTCACAGAATTGATACTAGCCTGTATTATTTTACCCTTTTGATATTTAAGGCATAACAAAGAGATTAAATAGATAAAAAAAGAATGGCCAAACCCAAGGACGCTAACAGTGAACAGGAGCTTGGGCCAGTTTGTGTAACGCTAAATGTGCTTCTAAAATTTACTTAAAACACACGATGAGCACCGGAGGGGGGGGCGTCATCTGTGCCTGTTGTGGGTGTTTACATATATTTACTTGTAGGACATACACTGATTTCAGAAATATTAACTATTAATAGAAAGATGGTTTCATGAAATAAGAACAGTGTGGGTACAAATATTACTGCTATAAAAGAAGTCATTATATCAAAACATCACCTGTATTTGTGTTTGTCACAGGACAGTTTACAATTGCAGAGATATGGAATCATTCTAAGTGCCCATCAACTGATGAGTGGATAAAGAAAATGTGTATATGTACCACGGAATAACACACGTTCTCACAAATGTGAGCTAAGCTGTGGGCACACAGAGTCATATAGAGTAACATAACAGACACTGGAAACTGAAAAGGGGAGAGTGAGGGTGAAAAATCACCCAGTGGTTACAATGTACCCTATTAGGGTGATGGGTATATTAAAAATACAGACTTTATCACTATACAGAACATTCCATGTAACAATAACAACAACAACAAAACTTGTACCCCTTAAGGATACTGAAATTTTTTAAACTTTAAATAATGAGAACTCTCCCCTAAAACAAAAGCAAGGATTACTGCTAATTGCAAAGGCACAAATGGAATCTACAACTAAATTTCAACATTTGTAAAATATACAAAAAGTAACTAATCAACAAACTCCATTAATACACCTAGGATAAAAATGCCAGGAGATAAACGTTTTCTTGATCAAAATGGTTCTTTAAAAAAGAATTTCTCAGTCAAAAAAAATTAGAAAATTACCCTACACTTGAGTTGGGACAGAACTCGGAGTTATGTAATTAGCAGTACATTCTGGGAAATATCAAGCATTCATGACAAAATGCTGAAGCAATTTCCTGATAAGTTGTCATGAGATTCAAACCCTTTTTGAGAAATTAAAATAACCATCTAGCTTACAATCATCTTATAATAAACCCAATAATCTTTAACTAGGCATGCTTTTTCCTTTTTTAAATTTATATAAATTATACAAGTGCAATTTTATTACATGGATACATAGTGTAGTGATGAAGTCTGGGCTTTCAGGGTGTGGTCACTTGACTAAGGTACATTGTGCCTCTAAGGAAAATTGTGCCCTGATCTTTAGCATAAGACTTGCTTCCTGCTTGAGAGATCTAGAGAATCACAAGCATGGCATGTGAGTTGTGTGTGTGCGAGAGATCAGAAAACTGGCCTCCAAGAAAGAATGTATATGTGAGGTGTGGCAATACCAGACCTAATGATTATGGTAAAGATTCTGCAGATTCCGAAGGTTTCTTGATGTTGTGGGCAGAGAGCTTGCTTAAGGTGTGAGATTTTGCAAAAACAAGTTGGAGACCTTCTGTCTGGCACTTTTCGTGTCCCCCTTTTTTAGTGCCAATGTCTGATAAGAAACTTTAACTACTTTTTCCTTGCTTTGTGATAATAAATACAGGACCCAAGGTTAGCTCAGGAGGGCTCCTCCCAGAGTTCCTCAGTCCCCCACCATGAACTTTGTGTCAAGCCTCTTCATTTCTTGCATCAACATCCTCTCATCTGGTGACCCCAAACCCCTTCATGTGCCCATTAAGTAATTTCTTATCACCCATCCCTTTCCCACCCTTCTACTCTCTGAGTCGTGAAGGTTTGTCATTTCATACTCTACGGGCATGTGTATGCAATATTCAGCTCCCACTTACAAGTGAGAACAAGCAGTGAGTGTGACTTTCTGTTTCTGAGTTATTTCTCTTAAGATAATGGCCTCCATTCCCACCAGATTGCTATCGACATGCCTTTGTAAAAGATTATTGCTAGCTAATAAATGGTTAGCTAGCAATGACTACCTAACCATTTCTTTCCCCATAACACGCCTCTAGCAGTAGGAAGTTTCTGAACTGCCTTTCTTAGGAGCCTCCTTCCTATGGCAAGTTTGAAACAGAACTTTGGCATGCGCTCCCAATCTGAGCTGTAAAGCAAGTATTGAATCACAAGTGGTACTGACAAACTCTATAATGCTCTGCTTCTTCTAGGAAACACCATGAGTTCTGGTTAAAGAGGCAATAGTGTCAGTAAAGGAAAACCTCGGGAGAAAAAAAAAAAGAAAGAGAAAGAGAGTTTTTAATTCAGTAAAAACTGGAAGCCAATGGAAGACAGAGTCTTCTTTAACTGGGGAAAAGGGAAGCTCAGACTGAAATGAGATGAAGAAAAGACAGACGCAGCCTTCTTCACTAGCAAAGACTCAGGTCTGCTCCTTCTCGGAGAACACATGGAAGTCAATAAAACAAAATCTAAATTTGGGAGGGAGTGGAGAAAAGTATTCATACAGATAGAGAAATGAATGAAAGTTTTTAAAAGATTAGTGAGAGGTTCTCTGTCTCTATTCCGAGCGTCTGCTTTCCTTCCTATTGTGTCCTCACTGTCTGTAGCCAAGTCTTTTTGGCTGGGTTCCTGAAAGACTGCTTTCAGAAAGTCACACTGGGAACTCTGCAGTGAGGGAACCACGGGGAAGATAAGAGCAGGGCTGACTTTCTGAGCCGCTTACCATAAAGTACCCAAATCTCATGGTGGCAGAGTCAAAGAAGAAGCCTGTTGTAAAGTTGGGCCGGGGCTTATCAGATCTACTAACTAAGGTCTGCCTGCCGACAAAGAAGGTAAAGCTGGGGACTCAAAGTCTTAGTCACACAGAGCTTTAGTTAGTCCATGGTGGCAGAAATGGTAGAGTCTGGACACTTTGTCAGTTTTTGCATGTGCCAAGTAGCAAAAATAGACTAAGCAGGGGTCTTCCGAAAATAGTCCCTAGCACAGAGGACAGCATTTCAGGTGCACAGCAAGTTTTTTAATGCTTCTGTCAAAATCAATAGGCCCCAGTCTAATCTATTAGATCATTCCTCCCTAAGCCAATCAAGGGAAAAAACTGAAGCTTGCAAAGAGAAAAGGAGACAGGGTTCCTGTGACACTAAGCTCTTTCATCTGCTTCTGTGGCTCATCCCATAAGGGCTTGGTGATGGCAGACCTCATCTTACACATCGTCCTAGATACTAACAAGTATTTTAAAAATGAATAACCAATAAGATGTTATCCTGTATTCAAGAAAATCTGTCCTCTTTAGAAAGAAATGTTTAATATCCAAAGACAAATAGTTACACAAAAGTTTAAAAGTTACAAATTCCATGAAAATCTAGAAACAGTTAAACTGTGAATACCAGGGAAATTTAGTGATGAAAAAGTTTGCCTTTAAAATTAGTGCAGATTTAGCCATCGCAATTAGGGAAGAAAAGTCAATCAAGGGCATCCATATAGGGTCAGAAGAGATTAAACTTTCACTTTTCACAGATGATATGATAGTATATCTGGAAAACACCAGGGATTCTACTACAAAACTCCTAGAAGTGATCAAGGAATATAGCAG
>CAUYQV010190465.1:0-20476 GCA_963574575.1 Galagoides demidoff | reverse complement strand
TTTATATTCTATTTCAAAATCCTTTATTGAACTGCACTACAGTTAACAAAATTAATCAGCATTGTTGCGCACTTAGCTCTAACCCCATATAAGTTCACCGCTGAGTCTTAATGTCATCAATCCGTTGCTCATACTGCTTCTGCAAAGTGTCCTTCTCTCTTTATTTCATTATTAGGACTAACTTCTTGTTTGACCAAATTAAATTCTTGCTCAACCCTTTTCAGAATGCTGTCTTTGTATACCTTCTGAATCTTTAATGATCAACGTAGTGTTTCTTTTCTCTCTGGGAAGAATAGGTTGAATACGCTGGCAGATCCTAAAATGTGCTTCAGTCAAAACTATTGTTCAAGGTGACGTTAACCGATATTTCAAAGTGGATGGGGATGCCGTTATCAGATAAATTTGGGAAAGTGAATTAAATTAAATCTAGTTTGTTGATGTAGTCATTTAAATTTGATTTTGATGCAGGATTTCTCAGAGCTCTTTATAAAATGTTGTGCTGTATGCTGCTCTAAGAAATAAATATGTGTTCTAAAATTTATTAACCCAGAGACACCTTTTTAATAACTCACGCATGTCAAGATACCATGGAATAATAATGGCAACAGTTTAGAAAATTATTGTTCTATTTATCGGGGTGTGAAATTCTAGATGAATTGTTCATTCAAGCTTATGGAGGCTTTATTATTAATGCGTAAGGAAAATGTTCCCTGCTTACTTTGACCCATGTGTTAATGATTTAGTCTCTAATTTGCGTATTGGACCTGCTCTCGCCTCTTTGTATCATAACCATTCATTCATTTATTCATCAATATTTAATTAGTGCTCATGGTATACCAGGAACCTTCTAGGCCGCAGAAATTCCAAAGTGAATAAATTAGAAAAAAATATCTGGAGGAGATTAGTGAAAGGAGGAGGGAGACATAAAATATATAAGTAATGTACAAAGTTTTCTATACATATGATGCACAAAATACAAAACAGAGAAGGGGCAAATGGAGTGTAAGACTGTGTGTGTGGCTGGTGCTGGTGGTTGTGGGTGCAGTTCAATTTTAGATGGGAGGTCAGAAATGTCTGACTGTGAAGTTCACATTTTAGTAAGAACCTCAAAGAGGGGAGAGAGCGAGACACAGTTATCTGGGGTGAACACCGGCATCACAAAGAACATGGAATTAATTTTTCCCCTTTATGGCTTTGTACAGGCAGGCTAGCAATTCAAACAGCAAATATCTTAATAATAAAATGATAATTTATTCTTTTAACTCAGAAGATAGTTAGGACATTTGTTGCATCTAAAACCTTGTCCATGTCGGCTGGAGGAAGGTTCTAGCTGCACAGCAAGTGACTCTGCCCTCTCTCCACACTCCCTTTTCGGTGAGATCTGCAAAATTTTCTCAGGTGCTGTATCTGCCCTTAGGAAAGTGCCCAGGAAACAATGTAAGTCTGTCCTAGTGGTTCTCTGGCAAAGTGACACACATTCAGGGGTAGCCTCTGATAAGAACCTCTGATTTCTTTATGTGACTAACTTTTGTATTTTCTGAAGTGCTGCCACTCAGAATGTTAACTTTGTGTGCTCTACCCATGTGGTCAGCAGGGCAACTGCTGAACTGATTATTAACTAATTAATTAATTTATTTATTTTATTGTTGGGGAATTCATTGAGGGTACAAAGAACCAGCACTGATTAGTTTAAACTCCGGCCAGAGGGAAGGAGTTGCCATTGACAGTTGCTAGGACAGTGGGTTCTGGGGAAATCTGGGATTGCTCACGCCTTTCTCTAGGGAAGCCTGGTTAATATTATGAGCACTGTAGAAGCTAGGGATTGAGACTGCATGAGTTAGTCAAGAATTGACAATTTAGGAAAAAAAAAAGAAAACTCTAGTCTTTATCTTCAAATACATTACTTTGGCTCATGACTTAATTTATCATGTTTTTGGAAACTCAGTATTGTAAAGGCAGTAGCAGAATTGCCCTTCTTTGCATTTGAAATTTAAAATACTGTGTGTGTGTGACAGTGAAAGAGAAAGACGTGAAGAGGACTTCTTGATGAAAGAGCTAAATTCCTTTTTTCATCATTTTGAAGAAGTACTGTGAATTTGATAATTTGATGATATTGAATGTAATCCTAATATTAAACTAGATTATCTTTGTTTTATAAGCAATTTTTTCTTCTCCCAATCTCCCAGTGGGCAACAAATTTCATATTAATGTTATTAAGGAATAATTTACTTTCTTTAAATGTATTCATTTGACATGCACAATCTAGGGAGTCTTATCAGTTACATGCTTGCATGAAACTATCACTGAGGTCAAGGAACATTTCCATTGACCCTAAAAGATTATTCTTTTCCCTCTCTCAACCCCCTGCCCCAGGTAATCACTAGCCTGCTTTGTGTCACTGTAGACTAATTTGCATTTTGTATAAATAGAGCTATTCAGTATGGACAACCATGCATTGAACGTGGATGGGGATTCATCCTGAAAAACAATTTGGTCTTTGTGTGAATATCACAGTGTGTACAAACACACCTAGGCTAGAGCAGCCACAGAAATCTGCTGTCATGTTGATAAGAACTATCACACTATTTATGAAGAAAATTGAGTGAAGGCTAGATGAGATTGGCCTAATGCTAGACCATGACATCCTTAATCCATTCAAATAAACCTCAGGGCACGTTAAATAATTAAATAAAGACCAGTTCAAGTCACCTTTCATCAGATGATTTTAATAATTCACATTAAAGTCTTAAGAGAAACTATAAAATTCAAAGAGATCACTTCAAGATGTCTCAAAGTGCAGCAGTTTTTGAATTAAAACTTCATTGTAAGGTGTAATTCAATGCAGATTATAGCATAGCAACAATTATGTCATATAGCCTAATTATTATTAATATTTTGTGTTCATATTAGATACCAGTCTGTGGTTGCCACGGTGGAATAAATGAAAGGTGCCCAAAGAAACTCTTGTAGAATTTCTTTATTTCTTTAATGGAGACTGTTTAGAAATTCATTAGAATTTTAAAAACAAAACAAGAACATAGGATGCTCCCAGATAATTCATGATTCTTCCCAGCTAAAGTGAGGGTTATGCCAGGAATGAGAAAGTCCTTTTTCACTTTTGGCAGGGATTTAAAAAATTCTCCTGGCTGCCTCTTCTACCCTAGTTGTATGAAGACTGTAGCCACCAGGGATTTGTTCTATGTGTTATGTTCAAATCTGTACACTCAGTCTCCAAACAGTGCTGAATTATGGTTAGGAAGTAAATTTGATATTTGTCAGATATTTGTCAGTAAATACTTTTGTTTTAGGTCACAGCTAAACTCCATGATGCTCTAAGCTCCACTGTCACTTAAAAAACTTCTAAGACTGAACCTGCAGTGTTTTGCCCTCACACCAATCACCAAATAACCTCAACAGATTCCTGAGTGCCTTTTAAAAGATGAGGTGACCCTCATGCCATTTCCAGTAAACCTCAAGAACACAGAGTTCAGTCTTATCTGCCATGCTCTGGAGCACTCTCACTGCTATTCCCTACATCCTCAGCCTGGTGCAAGCTCTACCTTCCTTAGTGTTCTCATTGGGTAGGAGAAAGAACTGGGGCTGAATCTTCCCTGATATATCTGTCTGTAAGAGGTGACAAATTCTCAGTTACTTGATTTCTTCCTCAGAAAAGGCATTTCATGGCAGTGAAGACTTGGGTAAATGTTCAGCGGATGAAAGAATGGATGGATAGTTGAACAACCATGTATAAGCAAGATTTTTAGAAGATCAAAAAATGATTGTATTTTGAGTATAAAATAATACATTATAATTGCTATTTGTCAGTAAAGGGACTTTGTAATTCTTTCCACAGTCAGAAAATAGCCAAAATTTACTGAATATCATTATAAATACACAAAGGAGTTGTATAATTTTAAGCACAAAGAAGAATACAGGCTTCTAATATTCAATCAAAGTATTATAACTTAAAAGGAAAAAATATACATACACACACACAGAGAGAACACGTGCTCACAAAATTTTGGATTGCATATATTAAAAGGCTTTCATAATTAGGCAGTAAGCCATTTAAATCTATTATAATTCCTTAGAAGTATAAAATTTAATAAAACATTCAACCTGGGTCAAGAGTTGAAAAAAGTAGGCTTTGTAAGCTATGTGAACAAATAGTTTTAAAATACTGAAGCTAATGATACAGTGATTGTTGATACATTGAAAAAAATATCTCTGGAATTTGACAGCTCTGACTTGTATTTAAAATATTACACAACACCAGTTGACTAAGATGATAATTTTCTTTCTTAACGAGTAGATATATTCTAACTCTAGGTTACTAAGAATTAAGTGCAAAATAATTAATAAAATAAGAACATTAGCATTACTATTTTAATTTTAGGAAGATGTATAATAGATATTTGTCATTACACATATTTATAAATTGCAATAAAATTTAATGTATTAGTATGATAACCTTTTAAGTACAATTTAAAGTGTAAAATTGAGCAATTGATATAGACTTTTTAAGTTAATATCTTACTAAATTTATGCACAGTTTTGAAATATCTATGATAACTTTATATTTACAGTAATTATAAAGTTTGTTTAATTTGTGAGACTCATTTAGTACTATATTCTGGAAGGTTTTGTTCATTAACTCAGATAATTATATTATTTCAAATAAGAAATCACATAATTAAATTTATAATTGTGCTTAAAATACTTGAGAGTGTTTAATACAATTTATAAAAGGAGACAAACAGTTATTCAAAATTCCCTCAAAAGTAGTTCTTTAAATCTGCTAAGTTTATAAATAGAAAAATAAGATTTGTATGCAAAACTTAGATTTGAAAATAAGGTTGCAAATTTGTAACTGTAACGAACTGGAGATTAATTTTAAATCCAACTTCTGAATAGTCTTTTGAGTGCACAAGAAAAACTAATACCAACAATTGTTTTTATTTGATATTACTTTTTAAAGATATTAGAATTATGTTTAGCACAGTCCTCTCAGGTACTAGGTGCTTACTTGAAGCTGATTCTATGAAAATGTTATAAGTAATTTTGGCACTGACCACAATTGGTGTAGATTGAGGGTGCTGGATCAGGGAAGGCAGACTACAGGTTAACAAGGAAGAGTTTGTTGGTATAGGAGAACTCCTGTGTCATAGGGTTTAACACCCTGACAAGGTCCCTGGGGGCTGGTTTTACCATGTTGCTGTGAATGCTCATAGGACTTTGGAAAAGAGATTATAAACGTCCATGGCAGATGTTGGAGGATGGAAATCAAAGGATCAGAGAAGCCTGCAGAACATGATAGTCTTCTACACAACCCTGGAAAACCTAGGTGACTGTGTACCTGAGAAGTGGCCCTGGTGAGACCCTGTCTATTAAAGCAATATATATATAAGCAACAACAATAATTAATGCCATCTGCAAGATACCACCACACATTGACATGAACCTATCTGTGAGACTCTGATATACCAAGGTTATATGAAACTTCACTGAGTTGTTTGTACAGTGCTGCCAACATAAGCACATGGTGGCAAGTTTGTGAATTTAATTGTTAGACCTCATACTATGGCAGCTCTGGTGGACATTCCAGAAAAAGAGTTTCAAAATTGCTCTGAAGGGTGGACTAGATGCTGGTGTTGTTGCCTAGCTTCCCAAGGGGAGTACTTCGAAAGTGATTATAGTGATATGCAGCAGTGAGGTATGTAGCAGTTTTCTTAGGATGAGTTCATGAACTTAATTGTCAGGCCTCATGATGTGCTGATGAGTGGGGCTAACATCAATAAGAAGCTATGTCATGCTTATGTCTGTAGGTCAGGGCTGATGGCAATAGAATGCTAGGCCACTTAATATAATAGAATGGGCCATTTGGCAACCTTTTCATATCTAAAACAAGGTGAATATAATTACTATTATGGGCATAAAAGTTTGGAATAGCATCTCCAAGTATCTGTAGTTATGAATAATAAAGCGTGGGGGAAAATGGATGAGTAGCCAATGAGGATAGTAGTTAATACTTAAAATCAAGAGAGTTGAAGCATGAGCCAGGACAGGCTGAAGTCAGGTACCTCAGTTTAAAAATCCTTGACTGGTTTTTAAAACTGAGCTTGATTTTAGATCCAGAAACTATTAACTGAAGAACAGGCCAAGATCCATGAAAAAGGACAACTCAACAACAAGACTAGCGTATACAGTAATGATTCACCCCACCTTATTCTAAAAGTCCTACACATATTTACTTTAAAACACCATACACTGAGGAGAAACAACTAAATAGGTCTTTTGGATAGGCTGTCTAAGTTGACTATGACACTCAGGAACCCAAAACACCATCTTCAAGTCTCCTCTGATGGACCAATCTCAGGTGAGTTAGGTGATTACCTTATTTCCCAGGTGCTGGGTATGTGGACCCATTATCCAAGGGCCATTTTCCTTGGTGCCTAATGTACAATTGACATATTTGGCATTGCTAAAATCTTCAAAATAACATCTTGACCTATAGAACTAGTAAAGCCTAGTGGAACTTCTGTGGATTGGGTTAAGACTAGACCTTAACTGAGATTACAAACTTGCTTTTGCTTGCCTCATTCCTTTGAAAACTGTTTTCACTATACTTCCACACTAAGTCTTATGTACTTGATGCCCTGACTTCACTGCTGCCTCTGGAAAATTCAACCTTGACCCTATTTGAGTTATCCTATTGGCCTGTACTTTAGACCATCTGTAGTTGAAATGGTGAATCATTAAGCATTTCATAATTTGGAAATGTGGCGTGCACGCACATACACACATACACATGATATCTCCTATAGAAAAATTATGTTTTTCTTTCAGAAGTTGATATCATGTTTCCTTGGACATACTAAAAATACTCTAAGCAGATATTGTTGAAATAAAATCACCATCTGGAAGCTATGTATGGGAGCCTAAAGTGATTTTGATATTGAATGTAAATCTATACTTCTGTAGTTCCTGCCTGGTTTCTCTGAAAAATATATGGAAGACAGCAACTTTTCCATCACATATCGCCAATATTGGGACCTTTCAGTGTCATTTCAAGTACTAACTCAAGGTTTCTTGGTTGTGATAGGTTCTCCGTAAAGGCTCAAACTGCTTTGAGTTCGTTCTTTATATTTGAGCGTTCATAAATTAGAGATGTGGTTGACCCTTTATATTTTTCTGTGACTATATTGCTCACCAATTTTTCTAATATATAGGCATTTTTTAAATTTATGAATTTCTAAAATATGGATATGTTTTAGGCTATTATTCTCATACCTCCTAACCTTACAGCAAGTGGGCTGAAGGGTTACTGAATTCAGGAACTAATGGAGGAGGATGGGAATAGAGAAAATTGACTTCTCATAACATTTCATTTGTGGACAACTCCAGAGTTCATGCCCACCGTGTTGAATTATAAATGGCTTATGATTCTTTTTTTCTCAATCCAGATATTTAATAATATAAAAATGGAAACTGTAATTACCCTCCTTGCCATGACTAGAGATCTGTATAGGAGAAAATAAGAGACAGGGAGAGAGAGAGAGAGAGAGAGAGAGAGAGGGAGAGAGAGACTGAGAGAGAGAGAAAGAGAAAAAGGAAAAGGGAAAGTTTGAAGATTGGAGGAAAGAAACAATTCCAGTAAGGAAACAAATAGACCACGATCACTACAGTTAATGCCTCTGGAAGGAGAAATGAATCTCTCTTTTGTGTGAAAGCCATAAATAGCTAGAAAATGTGTTCCTGGAAATAGTTGAGTAAGAAAAATTAAAAAAAAAATTGACAACTTTGGGAGAGAAAGCAAAATGGTAGTGTTTCTGAAACACTCTGGGTAGGTAGGGGATAAATCAACAATTCCCGAGCAGTTCCTAGGGCGCCCAGTAGGAGCACATGTCTCAGTCCTGAGCGACCCAGGCTCCATCCCACAGGACAGTAGGAGTGTTCAAGTCAAACTTCTGTCTCAGTTTCCTGTACATCATCTTTGAATTTTGGGAAGTTAGATATACACATGAACAAGTTTCTATTAGGAATAGAAATGGATTGGTACTGTTAGTTGTTTCCCAGTATTCTCATAGGCATAGGATGACCCATTTTCAGATATTATGTGACCAACCAGACTATTTACCAGCACCCCTGCTCCCCTCCGGAGACTAACTTCTGACTCATGTCCTAAATATAAGGGTCATATTTTCTCACACCCACCTCTATCATGTTGCTTGGAATATGGTGACGAGACATTCTAAAGCATCGGACAAGAATGACAACCCAGGATGGGGAGATGATACTTGGCTTAAATGACAGCATGCAGGCAGCCTTTATACCATTCTATTATGTGAGAGTGGGAAGTGCCTCTGTCTCATTTATATCACTTTATTTTTTTGGGAGGGGGGTGTTCCATGCAGATGAAATGATCTCCTAGCTCTAATACAGACACTTTGAAGTTTGATACATTTTCTGCAGTTTCCTAAGTTTATATATTTTCTGTGATGATTCAATATTTTGGTCCCTGTGTTCTTAAATTAAGAGTGAAAGCAAGGCAAATAGGTTAGTATTGCTTCATAGAAAAGATTTCTGTAAGGGCTACTGAAGAGAAATGTAATTATAAGTGACTGAGACACTCCTGGAAAGGTAAAGCTGAAAACAGCAAACATAAGTGAACTAGGGAGCTGGCGCACGATGGCCTTGGCTCCCAATACCATACTTCATATTACCGAGTTTGGGTTATAAAAAGGCTCAGAAGAATGACAGTATCATATGTTATCACTGTGTTGGTTAAGTTGATCCCAGGAAAATTAAGAGCTGCAGAATCTTATCTTTAAAAGTATTTCATTTAGATTCATTTTTATGTTGACCTTTTTGTTATATGTATTGAGAACCATCTTCTGCAATGACTGCATTGAAGTCATAGGACTTTTTTCTGCATATGCATTCGTATATACAGAGTTAGCTTCTCACAATGATGAACTCAATATGAAATCATTCTGAAAATTAAGGCATAAAGGGGTTGGTTACTGACACCCCATTGGAGAGCTGTTTCTGCAAAGTACTTATATTTGAATGTCTGGGAAATTTTGGTTGAGGTTTTTCCAAAGTATCATTGTTGACTTCTAAAAAGGTGTTTATGGAATACCTCATCCCTGACCTGGTACTACTTACTGTTACCACTGTCTTAAGAGATTAGAGTTGGTGGGTCCAGTGAGAAAAGAAGAAGATGGAATAATAGGAAGAGTTAAGTAAGACGGAGCATAAAAGGGAGAAAGAAAAAAGAAGAGGTGACAGAACAATAGGAATGGTGCTGTTAGGGGAAAAACTGAATGGACAACTTCAGCTTCAGCAATTAGAGGTTCACTTACATAAAAGCCTTTGTGCCTAAGTGGACCACACTGGGAACAGAGTGGTGTGCGTCATGCCACGAAGGGACTAAAATGTCGGCTGCGCTATAAAATTGCAAGGTAATATCAACACAGGGTGGGGTCTGACTCTGAGCCAAATATTTTTCTTTAGGGCATATCTGTGTTAGAAATTTGTACAATTTTTTTCTGGTCATTCCTAGTTCTTTTTTAAAAACTCCTTAACAAACATAATTAAAGAGAAAAAACAGACAATATCCACGATGTTCCTCTATTTGAGTTTCATCCCTGTTTCATGAAAGAGGGTTGTTTTTTGATAGATTTGCTGTTAAATTTACCCAGATAGCCTTGATCTCTTTAGTATAAAATGAAAGCTCCTGATTCATTGAAGAAAAGAAGTACCTGTGGTGTATATTTAGAGATAATGCTAACTGTATTTGGTTGTCATAGAAACTGCAATGTTAAAATAATAATGAAGTGATTGCTAAAAAAAAAAAGTGCATAGAGTTGTTATGGTAACTAGTCATTTTGACAAATATTTTTCCCTTTTTCTCTAAATTAACCATCTGAAACATTAGTGTGACACAACTGCTGTTATGATACATATGATATGTTTCATGTCAAATGTTCTTCATACTAAAGACAGATATGTTAGCTTGGAAATATTTTACATCTACATGAAATGCAATCATATGAGTATGTATGTATTGAGTGTGTGTGTGTGCGTGCTTAAGTGTTAGTTCATGCACAAAGTGTTAGTTCTCTTATACTGAGATTATAAGTAGTAACTAGAGTCACTGTTCCAGCGTGTGGTTTTGGATGCTTAAGTGGTAGAAGGTAGGCTTTGATTCAGGGAGTCTATTAACAAGGAAGAAGTAGGTTGCCCTGCTAACTGATGATAAAGGGGAAGGAATGGAAGATAATTAATTTTTTAAATACTTACACAGTTCTGGGAACCAGGCTTTTTTCTCATTTGTTTTCTCATTTAGACTTAATAATTACCCTTGGAAGTTCATAGTATTCTCATTTTACAAGCAAGGAAATTGAATCTCAGAGATGCTAACTAACTTGCCCAAGGTCAGAGTTAAGCAAGTGTGGAGACCGGATTTGCATCCATACATGTGTATCTTAAGACACATTCTATGGCTTTGAAAAGTGGCGGATTCTATGACTGAGGCAGGCAACATACGAGATAATCCTGGAGCATTTTTTTTTTTTTTTTGCAGTTTTTTGGCCGGGGCTGGGTTTGAACCCCCAACCTCTGGCATATACGGCTGGGTCCTACTCCTTTGATCCACAGGCGCTGCCCAATCCTGGAGCATTTTGTAGTGCCAGAAAGTAAAACAGTTCTAAAAGCAAACAAACAAAACAACCCATCCTGGGAAGGGTATCTTAAAGGGATACAAGGGACGTTGGAGGTAACTGAACTCCCAAAGGATTAAGTTTGAATAATTTGAGTGACAGCATAGTGGATTATAAAAGGTAATGGATTATGACCTTAGCATAACACAAAAATCCCTGAATACATAATTATATAAATAAATGTTTGAATAAACAAATACATGCATGAGAATAGACCAATCCCCCATGCAGAAGAATTCCAAACAAATTATATAGATACTCTTTCCTCAAGGAAATGGAGCATAAGCCCCCAGTCCTTAAGAGGGGGCTGTACGTTGTGACTTCTTTCCAAAGAGTACAATATGAAATGGAGGAAAAGAATAACTTCACAGTGGAGAAATCTGATAAATACTACCTCAACCATGTAAGCAATATTAACAGCAATAGTGATAAGTTATGTCGGTAGTATGTTCTTTTGATACAATGTGATTAGAATACACTTTGCCCCTGTATTTTTCTCCCCCAAACCTTAAAGTATAGTCTAATCATTAGAAAAATATCAGATTAAAGGTCCCTCTACAAAATATATGACTAAAGAAAGACATTAGCTAAAAACTAAGAAAATCTGCATGAAATATGGACTTTAGTCAATACAAATGTACTTGAAATTATTTCATTATTTGTGACAGATGTATTACCATCTAATGTAAGACTTTAATAATATGGAAAAGTAAATATAGGCTATATAGTACTATGTACTGTATTTGTAATTTTATCTGAAAACCTAAAATTATTTGAAAATAAAAAGTTTATTTTAAAAGGAACATTCTATATTTATTATATCATAGTGTAGACTTTTTTTAAATAACTATTTTTCCTCTTGACATTCATTGTATCAGAATTTTGTCTGGAAAATTTAGTTATACAATGAGAAATGTGATTATGGTTGATCTCCAACCCGACTCTGTATCTTCTAGGGATTTTTAAATATATCCACAGCCTTTTATTTTATTTTTTTTAAAGTAAAAAGTGAACAGGCATAAACTATAAAATACTTCTTACACCCATTATAACTTGTTGATTCTGTTTCTATCTGCCAGTAGATGAAGTTTCTTTGCTATTATCGAGATATGTGTCAACATTGCTCTGGGTAACTTACAGATTTATTAGTAATCATTCCCCAAATCAATGCAGATATTAATTATTTATCAAAACATCCTTACTGTATTGCAGAACTCATATGTCCCTCCTGGTAATAAAATCTACATATGTACAGGCTTGAAAAAACCACATTTAGTGCCATTGAATGCACAATATTAATACCTCTATTTTGATTTAAGAAAGTTGAAAATGAAAAAAAAAATCCTACACATGCAAAGGTGCTATCAGGATTTCTACAAAAAAATATATCCCTCTCTTTTTTGTCTTGAAAACTGGTGTACATGCCAATTGTTAGGCCTAGTGGGCCTGGGTGAAGACAGAAAGGTGGCAGGCCTAGACTATACTGGACAAATACCAGTTAACTCCTGGCAAATTTCCAGACTGTGAGCTTTCAAAACAAAATGAAATAAGTCTAGTTCACCCCCAAGATAGTTGGGAAAGTACTAATTAATTTCTTGCTTCTGGTTCACTCTGACTTTCTGGCTTGGCTAACTCTTTGGGTAACAAACTGGGAGGTACCAACTGTTCCCCAACTGACTTTTAAACAATTCCAGGTGGGGAAAGTATTGAAACTAAGATGTATCAGGAAAAATATTAAAATAATGATGTATGACGTGTGGCTAACTAATCGCAAAATTCTGCTTCTATACAATGCTTGCTTGCTACCCACCCTAATGTACCTGGACAGCCTGCATGCCAACCAGGATGCAGACCAAGCCTTAAAAACCCGACCCCTCAAGCACTCAGGGCTGCTCTCAGGAACCCCATGTTGGGACACAGAGGCACTCACTGGCCAGATCTTCAGTAAAAGGATTCTGCTGTAAATTTGGCTTGTTTGGCAGCGTGGTCTTTGTGGAACTCCTGAGCACAACACTAATAATCCAGGGACCAGAAACAATGAAAAAAATGTAAGATGAGGACCTTCGGTGACCTCAAGTGTGTGCCAAATGTCCCTGTTATTTGCTGCAGGACCCTTAAGCTGAAGGCTTGTGGAACTGGCCAGGATATCATGCAAACTTTTATTCATATTTATTATACATTTTAAATATATTGATATGTTTGAAGGGCTCTTGAGAATACTGTTTCCACTCTCTCTCAAATAGAAACTGCTTTGTCACTGTGTTCCATGTGACACAAGGGGATGTAATTGTCAAGACTTGAGTTAGGGGACAGTAAATACAAACATAAAGACTTCTAGTACTTATCAAATGGTTCTCAGTTTCGTTATTAAACAAACCGGGACAATAATATTTGGCCTGACTTTTGGTAAGTTTGCAGATTGGTCAAGTAAAATAGCTGATATGATAAGAAATGCTTTTAACTATAAAACCTACATAAATGAGAGAATTATTCCTCTTATCATTGTTGGAAAAAAACCATAGAGAAATGAGAAAAACTAGTTGTATCTATTGATGCTCAGAAAATGACTCCCCCAAATAGGGTGCTTTGACACGATGAAGTAAAGAATTTCTGTCCAGGGCTCTCTGACCTTCTCCGTTTCTCCTCTTAATCCTGTGCCTCCCCCCGAGCGTGACATGGATGACATTCCCTCATGTGCCTAGAAATTGAACTTGCTAACAGGAACACAATTGCCTTTTATCTGTTTCCTGAAATTCTATTAATCTGAGAAGATTAAAGCTCATATTACGGAAGAAACTGAAAAAATCAGCACCACACCTGGAGCCTGCAGGAACTTTGTTTGTTCACTGGTACCATTCAGTTCCCAAAGAGAATTAATTACTAATATTTTCCTGAACATTGGGCTAATCATTTCCCCTAAAAATCTTTACTACTCCTTAAAGTATCTCCTTCAGCCTCATCCTCCTGAAAAAAAAGAAAGAAAGGCACATAAGAACCTGAATCTCATTGAATTATTTGATAACTGTTCTCCCAAAATTACTCCATAAGATTTTTCTGCAGAAGTCACTTGTCTCTCCTGGTAATAATTTCATTTAAAAATTGAAGTACGCACAGCCTTGGAATAACCACGTTTAATGCCACTGAATACACAATATTCATGTTAATGCTTTTGCACATTAAATAAATTTGTATGTCTTTTTCTCTTGCTAATCTGCCTATTGTCAGTTTGTTTTCAGTAAAGCTTTGCAGAGTGAAGAGGAAGTTTTTTCTCGACCTCTACATTTGAAATCTGGCAGAGCTCCCTAAGAATAAAGACTAGCTATGCATAAGTACCTGGGAGGCTACTAGTGCACCTTCCACACATGGTAATAAAATGTTGGGCACACTTGAAATGAGCATTTAAAAGTTCTCTTCCTGCATAAAAATCACAATACAAGATGTTTTAGTGCTACGGTGTCAGTTGTGTAAATAGGGTCTGGCTATGAGTGAAGCCCATGGATGGGCAACATCCTAATTGGGTCCTATTATTTGAGAAGAAAAGCAAGCAGCAATCAAAACAGAACCCCAGGAATACAGCAGTGTACACAGAGAATTGTGTAGCAGTGTGCACGTTAATGTTTTATGTCACAGAGTCGGACCCTTGTCAATTTAACTCTTCCTCTGCCCTTCACAGTAATGCTTGATATGCCTTCTAGTCTTAACAAAGTTCCCAAACAAATAATCTGTTATTTCTGTTTAATTTCTAATTCAAATTCAACTCCCAGAAATATCCAGTCATTTTTGTTTGCAGACAGGATAATTAGAAACAGAAACGATAAAGTAATGAGAGGGTTTTAAGGTATTTCTGAGATTCTGAGAGGAGAGAAGGTGCTCCATATTTATAGGGGGGTGACGAGAGAGAGTCTATTCTTTTGAGAGATTGAATTGAAGGAAAAAGAACAGAAAGGGTCAAGTCTAACCTTGGGGAATATCCACAAGTTGGAATGGGAAGAGGAGCTAGTTCAGCTAGAGAGGGTCTGAGGGACAGGGAAAGAACAAAGACAGTGAGGTTCGGGCCATCTTGCTGGGGATTATGCATCAGCTATGACGGATTGTTTTACTGGATTTCTTTTTAAATTGCTTTTGATTATAGGCTTTTATAGGTTTTCAAAAAGCGTGAAAATCAATGGATGAGAAAAATTTCTACCTCTCAGTTCTGATTCAAGCATCATTTCCTCTGAGAAATTAAAAAAAAAATTTAAAAACATGCCTTGACTCTATCACTACCTTGTGAAATCTAATTTAAATATCTCTTCTTTCATTTGACTGGATCATAAGGTCCGTTTACAGCCTTATTTCAAGATGCGTTTATTGGAAATTGCTGACTGAGGAACTGGAAACTATAATTAAATGCATGTTGGGAAAACATTATTTTGAGATGAAAAAAATAATTCTCACTGATGTTACGCCGCAGCAATCACTTTCTGCTCTTTCAACTATTGAGAACCTTTGGTAGTTCTTACATCTCATGACCTCCCATCAATATTAGCATCCTAACATGACTGTTGCAGTACTTCTGCTTTTGATTTTTCCATTTGATACCATAGACACTGGTTAGTGGAACGTGGATTAACGCTGGCCCAGGAATGTTTCCCAATTTAATTTGTTTTCAGTCTATCTCTTTAATTCTTGCCCATTTTATCATAGATGATGGTGTAAGTGAGGAACCACGATTCTGTCCACATTGGCTACCTTCTGCCGTGGAAACCCTGTGGAATTTCTCTTTGGAACCAGCAAGGTGAACAATTAGTAATCAGAAATCCCACTGTGAACTGGCACAAGAAGAGTAATAACTGTTAAGATGAAAATGTTTTGATTCGTGGGCCGCTTTTACTTACTGAAATAAGAATTAGGACTGGTTATAATTATAACGCTGAGCATTTTTCTTTAGCTAAAGACTTCCGCTTCAATTTTGCTTGTTTTGTTTTCAATTTATCTCGTGCATTCATTACTTAGAAAGGACTGATTCACATCAAAAATGTCATTCCTTACAAAAAAAAGCTCAATAATAATATATAAGTCAAACTGTGTTTGCAAATTCCAGGCATATTTGGCATCGAGTGAGAAACAGTCATAGGCTGACCTTAAAGCCATCCCTAGAGCCTCTCCATTTGAAAGTGGTACTCCACTCTGTCTTTTAAAAAATGATGCAATTAGGTATTATAGTATCTTAGTTGTCATTGATGCTATAGTTCATGCACAGATCTTTTCATGCAAGTACGGATAGAAAAGCCAAAGTGGCTCTGGCCAGCTTCCAAGAACATTTCAGGGCTCTTCAAAGACACTTGGAAATGGACTTCACTAATGCAAATGTCAAGTTATCTGTGACTAGACCTAAGGAAGATAAATATACCCTTTACACAGTAACTAATCAAATCAACTTCCTTTTCCTATTTGTTTCATAAAAGGCTTATTCTTGAAGGCTGCTTAACTCCCGGGTCCCTTTGTCCTTGTTTTGCAGACAACTCCAAATATCTACATTTGCTTTGCAGTGACATTGAGTGAGACTGTAGGTTTGTAGTGTGTCCATCTAGACAATTCATCACCCTTCTATCAGAGCTCCTAAAAGATAAGGAGACTTCTTTTTTCTTTCGCATTTCCAGAACCTAGAACAGTGCCTGGTGTACGACCCCTTTAAAGCTTGCCAAACAAACAAGTGGAGGTTTATTGATGGATTATGGTTTATTCATTTATGAGGTGTACATTGGAATATTTCTCAAAGATGAATTACTCTGTCTTGTGATGTCATTTTTCTTTCTAAAATCCGTATTTTCCTTTTCTGTCCTGTTCTTCCATTGAGCCTTTGAATCTGTTAAACTAGGGCCCAAGTGTCTAGCCCTCTATGGAAGCCCTTATTCCCCGTTTTGATTCTGAAACCAAATTCTTACAGCCTCCCATCTCTCACGAAACCTAGCCCAGTCACAGGCTACTCTATTACTTTTATAACTGACTTTCAGTAACTGACTCACAGCATCTACCTTTCTCAACAAGACGTGTCAGAGTTCACGGAGCTCATGGTTGCTATTATCTGTGGACTTTCTCTTTTCTTTCAGCTCTTCAGTGAAGCAGCAGAGATCACACCCCCTGTTTTATGACTGATACAAAACGCGAAATAGGATTGCCCAGCTTTTCTTATCTGGCTCCACGACACAGAGAGGAGCTTACTTTTTAGAAAAAGGGCTATTCTGAAATTCTATGTGTGCATGAGAGGAATGAATGGTAGGAGGGATCTGGCAGCTTGAGACATAACTAATTACAAAGGGGAGGTGACCTAACACACCTACTTTTATTTTCTAAAAATCAATATAGGTAATTAAATGCATAGGGTCTTGAAGGAGCTTCGAAAACTTGAAATATACACTCTTTTGCCTATTCCTCCATTTTCTCTAAGAAATGAAAATGACAAATATCATCACAGAGTACGACAAAAAAGTAAAAAAGAATAGAAATAATTAACATTTCTGTGATCTATAAATCTTAAACAATAAATTTTAAAGTAATCTGACCTTAGATGCACTTTGTCCTGAGCCCCGTAATTGTGTTCAGTGTCTATTTGTGTGTGTGTGTGTTATGTGCGTGTTTATACTTTGCTTTAAAATCCTCTTCTGTTGGTACCATTACAATGAGACAGAAGAAAAATGTGCTGACATAGCCTACCCTGGCCACGCTCATGAAGAAGGCACGATATTCCTAACCACTGAATATGTATTATGCCTATAGACCTGAAAGAGACTCCAGGATCATATTCATGTTGGGTTAATGAAACATAAAGAGGCTATTCTTTTGAATCACAGAAAGAGATTCTGGGGTGGCAGGGAGCAAAGGGGATGAAGAAGTGTTTGCTCAGGCATCATAAAGAAATATAACTTATCTTTCATTTCTATAATTTTTTTTTTTTTTGGAGACAGAGCCTCAAGCTGATGCCCCAAGTAGAGTGCTGTTCCATCACAGCTCACAGCAACCTCCAACTCCTGGGCTCAAGCGAGTCTCTTGCCTCCACCTCCCAAGTAGCTGGGACTACAGGCAACCGCCACAATGCCCAGCTGTTTTTTTCTTTTTGGTTGTAGCCACCATTGTTGTTTGGCAGGCCTGGGCTGGATTAGAACCCACCAGCTCTGGTGTATGTGGCTGGTACTTTAGCCACTTAAGCCACAGGCACCAAGCCCATTTCTATAAAATTTTGATGTCCTCTCTCTTATAATAGTTTAGGGATGTGTGAAGATTTTTGTTTTACATTACTGTAGGATCAAAATAACTCAAGTGGCCTGTAGACCAAGTATGTGAAACAAAATGATGAAGAAAAGGAGGTAAATATTTATGTGAAATAGCTGCTATCAAAGACGAAACTTAATGACTGGAACTTCCTGCTGTAACAACAATTTAAGATGGATAATTATGTGAGAGTAAAGAGGCTCTTAAAATAACAAATATTAAAAGGTTAATCAATTTCAACAATGATCTGATATTTAGGATCACTCTGCTGAAGTGCCAGAGAAGTTCATTATGTCCAATCAAAACCAATGTATGAGCTGGGACACCATGAATTTTAAAATAAAGTTTTAAATGGGTTTACGTAAGTTAACAACATGCAGTGAAATATATTATGAGATGTATATACTATTTGAGATATAATCCTAAACTTTTGCTACTGACTCTAGGAGTATATTCGTCTTCTTTATAGAAAGCACACACTTTGGTGCTTTAGTCAGGGAAAAGTTACTGAGCTGGATGGACCAATGAGCTGTCCTAGGGGGGCGTTTGTCTTTTTAATGGAACTTATAATTTATGAAATGTCTATAATGGTGATGCTAAGTGTGCTGAGATGTGGAAAATATAAGAAACATTATTCCCTGTAGCTGTTCCAGTGCTTATCTGGCTCCCTGTCTGCAGCTGGCTTCAGGCTAACCAGTGGATGGAAAAGGATAAGGCATAGATAAGCGCTAATTGAACACAGCATCCTTGATTTACATCATCTCACGCTTTAGAAGAAAAAAGAGAAGCCTTCCTTTCCATTTATAGAAAGTACAAACAATCCGTGTTTGACCAAAGTACCTGGGTTAAAAGTATAAATTTACTGGGTCATGTTCGACTGCGTTGTCAGACAATTAAATTCAGATGCCAAAAGATTTTTACCATCACCACATGTGCAAATTTTCTGGAAGTTTTAACTAAATTTTAGCAATACATGACTTTTTTTCCTCCTTACCCATTTGTTTTGATTTTTCATGCATACATCCTATTCTTTAAACACAGACACTCACACCACAATGAATTCACCTATCCATATTTATTTAGTACCTCGTTATGGCAGGCAATGTTTTGCAACCTCTTAGATATGCTGTCTATATTTATCTGTATTAAAACCTACTGAGAATGAATTAGGCATGTCAAAGGTGATTAACCCAATAAGTGACATGAAACAAGCTCTTCCTTGCTCACTGCAAATTCTCAAGGACTAGTTGGGCACAAGGATTACCCGTGGTGTCACTGTGAAGGGGAGCGACACGTGCCCTTCACCGTCTCAAGATATGTGAAGAGCTAAACATGGTTAGTCTGCAATAGCAGTTTCCAAAGGATGACATTTTTTATAAGAATGCAGAATGCATGAAGGACTCAAGTAAGTGCAAATAGTTGGTTTATTATTAGAGAATTAAGTAGATAGATAAGGTTGTGGGTGTACTTTTCTTATGTTATCCATTTACAAATGCAGATTCACAGACTATAATGGAAAATATGATGGCACTAAAAATGTGCCCTTTTTCTAAGTACCTTTTTGTTTCATTAGATTGAATATTTGAATTCAAGACAGCAGTTTTAGCCATCCTCAAAGATATCCTTGACTTCAGGAGTACAATTCATTTAAAATGGATTTAGTTATTTATATCTTCAAGGGAAATATTGCTCTTTTTCCTCTCTGAAAACCCAGCAGACCTAGGAGAGCTCAGATTTCTAGCATGCAGTGACATTTTGACCTTTCAGGCTGTAAGCAGGAGGTTGGTTTCTATTCCATAGTTTAAGTGTTCGTTATCAACTCAATATTGTTAGCAGTTGCATTGGCTCATCAGTACTTACTGATCATGGGGCCTGGCGAACTTACAGAGGAAGGATGGCCCCAAGAAATGTGAAAAAACAAGTTAGTTTCTAGGCTACTGAGCCTAAGCTCTGTCCAGAATTCTGTTACATTAGACTTGGTATTATCTAGACTATGGTTCTTTGATGATGAAGGTAGTATTGTATTTATTTCTTGATTCCAATATCTAGCACAGCTTGGCCTACAGCTTGATATATGGTAGGGATGCACAAAATCTGGCTTTGCTTGAAACTTGGGCAGGAACCCAGTAAGGGGTGGTTACCTTTGTATATTTTACATGCAGCATTGGATCAATCTCATTGCCTTACATTTCTGTTAGTTTTTGGTCCATAGTGCGCTGGTTGCTGAGCCCTGAAACCTGGTTCTCTCTAGGCCTACAGTGTTTGAGTCACTCCTCCTTTGGTCCACAGCTACCCTTCGGAGTTCTGAGTGAGTGAGATACAAACCTCAATGACTGCATATTCAGATTCAAAATTCTTTTTTTTTTTTTTTTTTTTTTTGAGACAGAGTCTCAAGCTTTCCCCCTGGGTAGAGTGCCATGGCATCACAGCTCACAGCAACCTCCAACTCCTGGGCTCAAGCGAGTCTACTGCCTCAGCCTCCCAAGTCGCTGGGATCACAG
>CAUYQV010190463.1:0-15887 GCA_963574575.1 Galagoides demidoff | reverse complement strand
GGAAATCAAAGCACCTTGTGTGACGGAAGGGCCCTGGGTCTCCTGTCAGTGTATGGCAGCCAGTGCCATTGGCAATCCCACTTCCTCCCCATTTTGGCCTCCAAGATGCCTGTGGCCCTTCTGGTAGAATTTGAGGGTAAGCGTTTCCACAGTTTGGAATCTCAAAGGAGGAGAGCTCTGCTTTCGGCAGGCAGAGCGGCTCCGTGGCCCTGGGGGTACACTACGGCACGAGGAACACGTCAGGAATTTAGAAACAGCAGAATGAAGAAGCCTCGCCACACATAACTGGCTCCCCGGCTCCCTCTGAGCTGAAAACAAGCCCTTCCCTGATTCTGATTCAAATCTGTTAAAATCTGCAGGAATCTGTTTGGCTCTCTGCTAACGTCACTCATTCCACTGTTACTTTATTAATTCCAGACACTTTTGTATGGACTTAGGGGTGACCATCTCTCCAGACCCATATCCCAACTAAATTATTTTAAAAATATCCCTGTGTGGTTTTTTAATTCAAAAACAATGTCTATTTGTGATGTAAAACCCGATTGTAACACTAACTATCACTTCTCAGTGTCTCGCGTGACACGAGCTGGGTTTTCTCCTGTCTATCCCCCAGGCGGACGTTACCTATCCTGCACTTACAGATGGAAAAAATGGAGGCTTAGAGAGGCTCAGGATCTAGCCCTGGCCACAGGATACCAGGGGTCAGAATCAAATCCAGGCCCTGTGATCCTGAACTGGCACTTACATCGTCCTGCCAGAGCTCGCAAAATAGGAAAACAGGACGAGAACGTTCCCCTCCGTGCCACCCCACAGAGGTAACTACAGTTGTGGTCTTGAGGAGACACCATTAATTTTCTGTGCATTTGTTATTGACAAACAGCTCATGGACTATTGTGCAACTTGCCTTGTTCCTCCCGTTTAACGGTAGGTCTCAAGATCACCACGTGCCCCTTTGCTGCTGATGTCTGCTCTTCTGTACCCCTGTCTGCACCGCCTGGCCTGGGGGTGAGTGTGACCAGCACTTGTCACAGTTGTCCACCCCACCCCCCAGAATGGACGTCCTTTCTCTCCATCAGGACACCCAGCTTTGAGTTTCATCCCATCAGACTATACCACTTACCTGCCTTGCTTGTCACCATCCCCGGCTGACTCCCAGGTCACTCCCACTCATTCCTTGGAGATCAGCTCTCAGCTAATGGCATGCTCATTAGCCCTATTCTGGGACTCACTCTTCCTGGGGATAAACCCCAGCATTCTTGTTCATGCCTTGACACACACCCCCTTGCAAAGATCTGACCTTTGTTCTTCCTCAGCCTCCCCCTTCTAGACCTCGTCAGCCTCCGTTTGCTGTTTTGATCAGTTTCCTCACACAACCTTGCGTTCTCCAGCATCTTCCTTACACTGATTCAGCCGCAGTTCTTCAGCCCCTATGGGATCTATTAATCCTACCTTTCCTCTCCTCACCATCCTTCCGTCCTCACCGACTTCTTTACCCAACTTACAGTCCGTAATCAGTCAGGATGAGAAACTTCAATTCGCCTGTCCACTTCTCACTTTGTTTTACTCACTTGACGAAATCAAAATGCTATAAAAACCGGTCTATGATCACTGCCCAACGCACTGGCAGGGCCGCGTGAGACTGCAGGGAAACTCCGTAGCAGGCCGCTGTGCCTTAGGAGCTTGCATCTGTGTTCACTTCCACGCCGTCTCTCTGTCACAGAGGAACCCTCCCAACAGCAAGCAAAGGCCCACATCCTGCATGTGTCCAGGACACCGTCCCTCCTGCTCATCTGGGCTTCCTCCGGCACCTGCAGCTCGCGCCTGGCTAATCCTTCTCACCTGCACACATACCTTATGCTACTTCCTCATTATAAGAAAAAACAAACAAAACGCTGGCCCTTCCCTCCCCCTCAGCCACCATTCCTTTCCCTTTCTCCTCCAAGTAACTCCTTGAAAAAGCAAACTATTCTCGTTGTCTCTAATCTAGCTCCTATTCTTCTTCATTTTTTTTCAATTGGAGTACAATTTGCAAATAGTAAAATGCAGAGATCTCAGGAAGCCTGAGGACCCCTCAGGAAGCAGAGAAGAAACTAAGGGACACTGGAAATGTGATTGGACCAAATCAGACTGGCAGGAGGGAATCCTCTCTGTCACTACAGGGGGGTAAATGCGAGTTTGGTGGGGACCACGAGAGGAAATGTCACCAGGGCCTGATAGCAACACTCTGGAGAGGGAGGGACAAGGAGAAAAGTCATGCCCTGAGTGATGGGAGCTGGCCAGAATCTGGGATCTTGACCCGTGCACAGTGGACATAGGACACAGAGTGTCAGTGGGCTTTACTCTCTGCCCCTGGGCCTGCTATGACTCTGGGCATCTTTACAGGAAGCCCAGGACAAGCTGCTCTGCAGAGGGAAGGAGGCTGATGGAGGCACCTCAAGCTCAGCTCCCTCCTCTCACTTCCTGGGGACTCCAGGATATAGCCAGTGTCTGCACAAAAGCAGTACTTAGTGAGGGAGCATCCCCTGCTTTAAGTTGAGGGACAAGAGCTCAGAGAACAGACTACGGCAGCCGCCAGGATGTGCCTTGCAGGTTCCAGCGATAGGGATTGTAACCAAGTGATGGACAGGTGCTGTGCTTTAAAACCCATCGCTGCTGTTTGCCTCACTTCCCCAGGGCGGCTCCCAGCCAATGACCGAACAGTTGCAACCACTGAGGCAGACAGAGGGGCTCCCTGACACCATGCACAGCCTTCCAGAGCACACAGCGCAGCAATCCAGGCCGCCTCCCCTCCTCGCAGGGTCAGATTTGCATCACAGCTCAGTGGCTCTCCCACCTTCCCTGGAGCCCTCTTCATTTTCTTCTTGCTAATAAATCCCATCATGTTTACTCCCATCTCAGTCCAGGACTTGGAGGGCCCTGACTAGTGTCTAAGCTGATGTGGGGTGCCAAGGGAGCCTTCTTGGTCAAATTTTCCTTAGAATTCCCAATCCCTCTTATCTTTGCTGTGTGGTTAGTGACGGCTTTCCCTTCTTTGGAGGAGCTCTTGCAACTGGCAGGTTGTCCCTGTTGTACTTACGTGACCTGAGAGATGAGTCCTTTCTCTCAAAGATAGTTGACACACCTGTTACTCAGAAAACACCTCCATGATGCTTTATGCAAGAGCGCTGAGTTTTTGCTTTAATGCTGCAGAGCACTGTGTGGGACAGGAAGGGCTCTGCAGTGAAACCAACTGGAAGGATGAGATGTCATCAGGACATCTCATTTAACATCTCAGCCCCAAGGAAGCCAGGACAGATTAGGACATTTCCCACCTGAAACAGAGACCCCCTCTCCCTACTGGGCAAAACCTCTCCCAAACTCAAGGACAGTTCCCCACACCCAGTCACATCTTGAGCTCTCCGACAGGGGCTGAAATGAACATAGGCACATCTGAATGTCAAGTGATAGCGTTTAGAGCAGAGAGCAAAGCAGCAGCATAGGAACATTCCCACGCTCCCAAGACTCGTGGTGTCCTAGAAATTCTACCACAGTGTTTTAAAATTTTTAAGCTTAAAAATAATCAGGCTTAGCTCAGAAGCATGCCATCCTTAACTTTTTGATCAGCACCAAATGTGCTAGTCTAAGGGCACCAAACTACTATCCTTAGTGGACGTTCCTGGGAACCTCGGGCTGATGGCAGGAGTATGGGACAGGTGGCCAGCCCAGCTCACATGGAATTCCCAGACTCAGGGACAATAGCAAAATCACGTTGCTTCTCCCTGAGAGTTCTGCCCATCCGTGGACACAGCAGCCCGGGCTGACAGATCACAAAAATGCCCAAGGAGATGGCACTGATCACTGTCGAGTGGGACAACGTGGCAAGTGGCCACAGCTCCTTGTCAGCCTGTCAACACATCCAAAATGAAATGAAGAGAGTGCCTCGCAATCTCTGTGGTGAGATTGGGAGTGAAATTATTTGTTTCCAGCATAAGCTTATGATTCGATTATTCACGGCAATTCTACCTAAAGCCTGCAGCACTTGTGCCAATGGCCAAGACACAGTCTCATTAATACTGATGTTTCCTGGCTGAGGCGGTGATCACGCAGTATTTGGGATTATTTACAGGCAGCGTCTTGCCGATGTTCCATTTCTCAAAGCTGAATTAATAGCCAGAGGAAAACGGCGTTCATTCCTATTCCAATGGCAAAGACAGAGGAGCTAACAGCCCAGTAATTTCTCTGAGGGTGTCAAACTGATGTTAATAATAACAAAAGTGATCCTGAACTGTTACAGCCTCACAGGCATTAACTTTTATTATGGTTGTTTTTTTTTTAACATTTGCACACACAAAGCATAATATTTCAAGCAATGTGGAGAGGACAAATTTACCTAAATTTAATCCTGTTAACTTCTTGAACTTCAAAATCCAGTCCAAGCTCTATTTAACTTGACTTTCTTAATCTCTTTCATAGCCACCCCCAGGTCCTTCAATCCCTCCCTTCCTAAAACCAAGCAAAACATGTTCCTTTTCTGTAAAAATAACTAGCAAAATAAGCATGCCCCAGGCAGAGCAGATGCCAGGGGGTTCCAGTGCGGAGTTTCTGCTGTTTGTGTGGGTTCTAGCCCCAGCCCCAGCTGACATCCTGGACCCTCCCCAGCAGTCTTGTGACTGAGGATCCCCAGAAGACTCAAGGAGAAAGGGTACGTCAACAGAGTGGTCACATGTATTGTGACATTATCCAGCCCCATAGCACAAACCGAGCTTTGCAGACAACCTGGGTTCAGATCGTAGAACAGTCATGGACGTGGGAGTCAGACAGACCCAGGCTCCCCTCCCACCCCCATAACTCTGGGCAAGAGTTCAATCAGCCTCGGCATCCTCATCTCTGAAGTGAGGCTAATGCTGCTACCTGACAGGATGACGTGCCCAGAAGCGCAGTTATAATAACGGTAGTATATGCGGAAACTGCTCTGCCTGGGGGCAAGGGCGCGGGCAGGGAGAGCAGGGAACCCACTGGCTCTCTCAGCACGGCACTGGAGGAAGTCTGCAGGGCCAGGTGGCCCATCCCACATGCCAGCAAAGGCAAAGTGGCAATTCCCCGACCTGCACTGTGCATGCACAGCGGCTATTATCCAAGAAGCTACAGCACTTTAGAAAGGTCAGCTCCTGGCTATTCAAATCTTGTCCCTACATTTTCTAGACCAAGGGATAGAAAGTGAGCTTCATTATAGTCAGGAGGAAAGGGCTTCCCAGGTCCACGTTGAGAAGGACTCCGAGGCTTGGCTGGGGTGACATCACCATTTAGTCACACCATCCTTTTGACCTGCGAATAGGGGATGTCCTGTTACAAGTGTGTCATCCCCTCCCTAGACAATTCATAAATAAAGCATACATGCACACACACAATATACAGAAACGTCATACCTTGTTATGTCACCATTGTCAGACAGCATTGAAACTATCACTGTCAGAGTTGCAGTGGAACCTGGGAAGTTCTATCCCCACCAGACCCTGAGGCTGTGTGCACAACCTTGGGAACCCTGGGCATCCTCAGATGAGCCACTGACTGCTGATTTCATCACCTGAATTTGCACCAGGGCAGTGCACTGTTGGGAGCAGCCCCTGCCCCATCCTAGGGCTGCCTGCCATGAACGCCCCAGCCCTGGCGTCAAAGCTTTCTGCTGGCTCCCTTCTCACCCACACCTGCTTCCTGACTGTTCTCTGCACCTTGGCTCATGGGCCCAGATACTCCAGATTTGAGGCACACAACATGCCTTCTGCCTCGTCGCCTAGACTCTCACCTGGTACTTCCAGTCCTGCCTGTTACCTAGTTCCCCATCTCTGGCTGGTCTGAAGTCTTCTACATAATAATAGAACCTGCCTTACAGGGTTTTTGATATTAAATAAGCTATAAATGCAAAGAGATTAACACAGAGCTGCCAATAGCCCAGCTTTTCAGACTTTAAGTCCAAACTTGACCTTCTTACCCAACCCAGTCCCAGTGTCCCCAGCACACTTGGTTAGGGACCACGGAACTTGGCATGAAGAGCTAGGAGACGCAGATGGCTTCACAGCTTCTGGCTGTGAGTGACCTGCATCCCGATATTTAGTGTCTGAGAAGTCACCTAACACAGTGGGGGGCTGACCATCCCTGTCCCTGTCGTGCAGTAGGTGTGGCGTGCCCAGTGACTGTGTGAAGAGGAGCAAAATCCATTTCGGCTAGACACTCAGGAAATCAGAAATTATGCGTAGGACTCAGAAACACACTTCAGGAAGGGTAAGAGAAGGAAAACCCAGCACTTTCAAGAAAAATGAGAGCTGCTGAGCCTCAGTCACATTCCCGGACATAAGCATTTGGTTAATAGAACGGCGTTGGGAAAACCACTGGGTATGAAGCCGTGTTCAGCTGAAGACGCTGAGCACAGACTTACATTTTGCAGAATAACTGGCGTCCTCGCACAGTGCTGTGAGTAACGGGCATTGCACTTGGTTTTCCCTGCAATGACAAGAATTGTGGACACTCGAGTTATCATTCTGAGCTCAGTGTCATATTCATTCAACTCCGAAATGACTTATGTCACCATGAATACAAATGGTAGCGACTGAGTAAATAAATCGGAAGAAAAGATACTCAGAAGATTTTCATTTTCTCTACTGTAGCAAACTCTACTAAATTTACCTCTTTGTCATCAATGTTCCAGAAAAATGAAAGAATAATAACAGAAGAAAGTAATAAAAAGCAGTCCCTTATGTGGGTGACATGAGTTCCTGAAACTCATCAGAGGGTGTCTCTGTCAGGTCTGCTTTTTGCATTCCACCTTCCTATCTGGCTCTCATACATCAGCAGGTGAAATGTCTTCCCCAAATAAATCCACAGACCTATTTAAGTGCATCTAAGTCACGCTTGTCGTGAAGGAACACAAGAAGCACGTGGGTGTGATATCCCACTACACGGCCACACCCAGGGACACTCTGACCCAGACTTGTAAACATTTCCTACAAACCAACAAAATCTCCCAGTTTTGTGGACATCTACCTTTTATAGACTCCATTTCTTCCCCTGTGTGACCCAGCTCTCCATAAATTTGCCACGAGTGGAAATTTTTCTCTGTGCCCAGAATTCTCCTGCACACCAAGGCAGATTGGAGCAAACCCCTCAGAGCTGACCCTGCTGGAACCGAGTGGGAGGAGGAACATTCTGTCCTCCCACGGCCAACCTGCATGTCCTGATGAGGGCTGTCGTGGCAGTGGAATGTGCTGGAATTCTCTCAGATGGAGAGCAGCAGCCCCAGCCCTCTCGCTAGTGTTTCCTTCTGTTTTCGGTGGATTATTAATGTGAAGACCTCAAGTCATTAGTGAAGGAGAATTAGAAGCCCGTTTTTCCAAGTCCCACCTTTCACACGAACCAGGTCTCATGACTGCATTTGAACAAGGGCAGGTGTTTCTAGCAGTGAAGAAAAACTTTCGGATTATAAACCAGACTTCAAATGAATCAATTGTAGATACCAAGGAGGCAAGAGGTCAACAAGAGAAAAGAACCAAGAAGAAAAAGGAATAGACAAGGTTAGACAAGTCAGTTTGTGAACTCATCCTAGAAAAAGTGTACCTGCCTCGTTGCTGGATATCACTACGGTCACCTTCAGGGACCCCCCCGGGGAATCTGCACGGACACCAGCACCTAGTCTACCCTTCAGAGCAATTTTGGAACGCCTTCTGGAATAACCAGCAGAGATGTTGTTGTGTGAGATCAGATAATTAAGTTTGCTAATTTTTCCTAGAAAAAGCGCTCCATACCTCATCGCTGAATATCACCCCTTCGAAGTCCCCCCTTGGAAAGATGTGCACGGACTCCAGCAGCTGGTCTACCCCACAAAGCACCTTTTCTAGGATGAGTTCGTGAAGTTAATTGTCAGACTTCATGTGAGAAGACCATAAAGACAAAGAGAAAAGTACAGAGAGGAGTAGACAAGTCTGTAAGGAGGGCCACCTGTGAAGAGCAGCGGCCCCGGCCCCAGCCCAGCCCAGCCCAGCTGTGGAGGGAGGGGCTGTCGGTTCTATCGGCCACAAGGCAGGGTGAGCACCCCCTGTGTGTGTGTATCACATGGGGACACAAATCCATATTCCGTATATGTGTGTATTTTTTCCAGCTAGAGCCCTTTGAGCGTTCAGAATAGGTCCAAGCAGCGTTGTGTTTTTATAATCTTCATCTCTTTTAATCCCCTCCCTGGCCCTGTGAGAGTGCTATCATTAATCACTGAGTTACAGGACAGGAAATCCTGGTCCCTTTTTGGCCTGAGGTTCCAAAGCACTGAGCAGTGCCGATAGCCCAATTTTAACACAGGCCATGTGCGGCCCTGTATTTCAGTTGTGTAATATCGTCTAATAGTTACCCAAGGACATTCTTCCTTCTCTGGAAAGTAATAACTGGGCTGCAATTTTTCGTAGCCCTCACCCACCACCCTCATGGTTTCTAAAATCACATTCCCACCTTTGCTCTCAGCCGGGCTCAGCCTTCCCTTTGCTGGCTTGTCGGTTATGGAGAGAATTTAAATCATGACTTAAAAATACATGAAAAGCCCAACTCCGCTTGCTGAAGCCAGGAGTGTCAGCTTCTCCCTGCACTGGCGCAGAGCTGTGCAGGCTCAGCACTGGCCCCAAGGTTGCCTGTTATAGCTCCTGGGGCTATAAAAGGCAGCACTGGACAGTCCAAGAAGCATGTACCAACTCTGAGTCTCCTGAAATGTCCCAACAAGCTGTGTCCTGCTGAAGTCAGGAGAGGAGGAAAACAGAGCCAGGAGGTGTTCACACGGTCACCAGCGTACTGAAGTGGTAACAAACTGCTGTCTCCGCTTGTGCCCAGCAGGTGCACTGCAGCCCCTGTAGGGAGCTGCAGGCAGGGACCCGACCCCGGGCCAGCCCTGCTCACACACACTGATCTGTGCTCCTAGCCCCATCGAGACCTCCTTATCAGAGTCCCTGGCCAAGGAACTTTACCCCACTCTGCAGAACATTTCCCACTGTCCTGCCTGCCCGTGTCCATGATAGGGCAGCAGCCCTTCATCTGGGACTCCCCGGCAGTTCACTGCTGCTTCCAGCTCCACTGACCTCCCCCCCGCACCTTTCTATAGGGGGAATGAACACGGTGTCAGCACTCCCGTCTGCACCTCTGTGGGCACTGTCGCAGCGGGACACTAGAGGCTTCCTCATTATCCTAACAGACCACCTTGACGCCTGGTAGCTCAGCACCCATCCCTAACCCTAATAAGGGTATTCTCTTTTAGAAACCACAGTTATCAATTCAGGAAATTTAACGTTGATAAAATAGTTTTATCTAAATATAGCCCATATTCCAACCTGTCAACTGTCAAAGAACGCCCTCTGTAGAATTTTCCTCTGCAGTATAGGATCTGGTTTAGGATCATGAAAAGCATTTATTTGTCCCTAGGCTTTTTAACCTGGGACATTTCCACAACTTTCCTTTATTACAACATTGACGCTGTAGGAGAATAAGGGCCAAAGTGGGTCTCTGCTGTTTCCCTGTGATTAGACTCAGATAACACATTCCCGGCTGGAATTCCACGTGCTGGTGATTTGTCCCTCTCATGGCATCACAGGAGAGACAGAGAAAATGTTCACTTTGGTCACTTGGGCAAGGAATTGTGTGGAATCCTCACTGTACAGTTACTATTTTTACCTTGGCGATTATAAATGATCAATAAGGAGACATCCTCAGATCCTGTAATTATAAATGATCAATAAGGAGACATCCTCAGATCCTGCAAATGTTCTTCCACAAATTTAGCATTTATTGATGATCTTTGTTCGACATAGTTTTATTATGATGACCAGTGCAAAACATGTTTTAACTGAAGCTTCTTAAACAATAACCCTTTAATCAACAGTCTACAGCACAATCATTTTTTTGTAACAGCTAAAGGAACACATCCACTCAACCAGGCCTCTCCACTTCTGCACTTCCAAGGACGTACTTTCTGGGCCTTTGGAGCCCAAGCCTCACCTAGGCCTGGGGAAGAAGACTCCTAAAAGGTATCATCACCCTTGAGTGGAGAAACTCTGAGAGAACAGTAAGCAACTTTGCCCAAAATCCAAAATGGGCTTGTACTCCCAGCCTTTGGAGAGTTTTCATAGGAAAGGAGAAAATCTTAACAATGGTGCTTCTGAACCATTCAGAGTCAATGATGGCAGACACAGTGCAGTAGAACCTTCATAGCTGACCACCTCCCTGCATGGACCACCTCAAGTTGGCCTAATTTTCACAGGCCAGACACACACCACATGTGCACATCAGCACAGCAGGCCTAGTTCCTTATGGTGACCACCGCCATTTGTTGACCAGTTTGTTATAGTCCCTTGGGTGTCACCTTACAGAGGTTCTACTGTATTTTCACTTTTATTCATTTATTGTACTTGCACATTTTTGGAGGTACATGGGGAATTTTGACACATGTATACAAAGGGGAATGACCAGGGTGACTGGGATATCCATCACCTCGAATATTTATCTATTCTTTGTATTGGGATCTTTACAATCATTCACTTCTGGCTATTTAGAAATACACGCTAAATTACTATTAACTATTTAACATAATTTCCCAACTGTACTATCAAACACCAGAGCTCATTCCTTCCATCTAACTGTATTTTTGTGCCTTGACCAACTTCTCTTCACTCTCCCCTTCCTCATGTCCCTTGAATAGCACGTTATTTATTTCTAAGAGGCATTTGTGGATGAATATTAGTTCAAATGCCTCTTATACAGAGATGACGGCTCAATCATTTTGGTTTTCCCTAGTTCCAGTATCTGCCAGTTGCCCTGGAGTAATTAGTTACAGACCTATTTTTTAAATAAATATGTGATTACTTATTTCAGGTCTACCCATCTTATACTAGAATGGAAATGACCTCAGAAAAAGAAAGCTCACACTTGATACCATTTGTGAGCTTGTTTCCACTTGTGAGATTGATGTAGTTTATAAATACTATAGTTTATATACTATAGAGTTTATAAATACTATCACACCCACTTTCACATTTGATTCTCAAAACCACCCTGTAATACAGCTGAGCTGAGATTATTATATTTTAGCTGAAGACGCTGAGGCTAAAGATCCTCAAGCCCAGATATTCGCCTTGAAATCTCATTCTCTCTCTTCCATATCACAGTGCCAGAGAAACACACACGAAGGGAAGCCCATGGTATGACTGCAACAGCTGTCACGGCTAGTGTCACTGAGTCCTTATAGGTGCGTACCGTGACAGGACTAAACAGCCTTAGAAGACTGGCAGGAATGGACAAAATGATACTCTCCGAGAATAAGCACAGGTCCACCATCCCTCTCACAGCTGATGCCTGAGGGATTTGCCATTGTCAAACCCATGCCTGCCCAGCTCTTAAGCCTGAGCTCGTGGCCACAACCTCTAACCAATGGATATTTTCTGAAATCAATTTTACTGAGTTTACACAGAATAAAATGTACCCATTTTAAATGCATGTTGCATACATTTGGGGAAATATATATGCAGTACAACCATCACCACTGCAATGGTCTGAATGCATGTCCCCCCAAAAACCTATGTTGAGATCCTAACCCCAAGGTGACGATATTAGGAGTGATGGTGTCATGAGGGTGGAGCCCTTATAAGACCCCAGAGGGAGCCCCAGCCCGTCCCCCATGCGAGGTCACAGAGAGCAGGCACAAGTCCCAACCGGGAAGCTGACAGCACCTTGACTTGGACGTCCCGTCCTCCAGGACCGTGAAAAATAAATGTCTGTCGTGTGGAAGCCACTCAGCTTATGGCATTTTGTTACAGTCGCCCACGTTAGCCCTGGGACTGAGATAAGAGCGATTGAGATTCTTCGCCTTTCTGCCTCCCCGCAGTTCCCCGGTGCCCCTCTGAATCAGCCCCCAGCCACGGCACCACCCACTCTCTTTCTCTATAGTGTGATTTCCCCACATTTTTTAGTATTTCACACAAATGAATTCATACAGTAGTATAATCTTTAATATGACAAGGTTGGATTTGGGCTGACCCCTGGGCTCTTGGAAAGAGCAAAGCTTCAAGGAGCTCCCCCATCCTTTGGTGCTCTGGGAGACACCCTTCTGCATCCTCGTAGGGCTTAGCTGTGACTCACAGGTGACCCATGTTGCCTGGGACAAGACCACCCCAGACCCTTTGAGCTTCCTTCTTTGCCTCATAAACGATCAGCCGAACTGCTCGCTCTCACTGGTCAAATGGAACAAAATGCTTGTTAACTGAAGGTTAAGGTTTGGCTACCCTCAACCTGATCCGCAGACAGCCCCTCTAGAGAGTAAACTGGCTTCAAAGTAAAACCTCTCTTCTCTACTACACAGCCGGCGCCCCCTTCACCCATTTCCCCACCCAGCTCCCCCCAGCCATGGTTGCTCCTCTTCACAAAAGAGAAACCTGTTTGCCTAACCCTTGGGACGTGTGTGTCCACGACAGAGCACCGTGCAGTGCCCAACCGCCTCACACTGACCCTTGTGTATGAGTCTGCACGGGGTTCAGATTTGTTTTTTATTTGACTCCTGTCTGGCTTCACTTGCTCAGCATAACGTTTTTAAGATTCAACCACCTTTTCCCACTGTGTCAGGAATGTGTTCCTTTTTGTTGCTGAGTAATATTCCACTATAAGAGTACAATTTGTTTATCCATTCTGTAACAGATGTCTATTTGAGTTTGTTTTGTTCTTTTGAGTGGAGAATGGACTGGCTGCTATAAACATTCTTGAACAAGTCTTTCTGTGAACATGTAATTTCATTTTTCTGGGTAAATACCTAGGAGCAGAATCACGGGGTGCCCTGTGTTACATTGTAAAGCAGAACATCATAGAACCTTCTTCTCTGATTATAGCAGCAACCCATGAGGTGCATGTTCTGATTAAAACGCTTCCAGAAACGAGAACCCGCGGGGTTTTCTCACCGTGTTTTACTCATGCACAAGCACATATGATCATTCCTTCAAAACATAAGCTTCGGATCTAACTCTCCTAATACCAAGTAGCTTGGCATTCCGCACAGATCTGCAGAAGAGGTTGGAACGTGTGTGTGAGTTGCCAGCGATACGTATGCCCCTTCTGCTGAGGGATTGCTTTAATTTGCCCATTTTTAATGCTTCATTCACAGTGTTATAAACACGATGTCCTTTTTTTCTGGGCATCTGCTACTCCCCCCCTCCTTCTCTCCCCAGCAGAGCCTGGCTTATTGTATTCATAAATGAGAAATAGAAAAACATTAGTTCTTTCTAAGAAAACAAAAGTACACTTCTTTTCACTCCATCGTATTAAATTCAGCCACTCCACTAGCTAGAATTGCACAAAACAATCCCAGTGAGGAAGGAAGAAACCAGCTTTAAAAACAAAAACCCCATTTGAACAGGGAGGGAAGAGAATAGATGAGTTCGAGGCAGAAGCTTCCCTCTGTGAAGGTCCCTTCCCGTCCCACGTGGCTTCTGCTCTGATGCCCGTTTACCTCTCCGGCCTGGTTTATTTCCTCCCATCAGGTCTCCCTCTGCCCCAGGCAAAGGACTGAAAACCAGGATGTGGATACAGTGTGGAGCTGGAATAAGGCCACCAGCAGAGGTGGGGAGGGCTGGCAACAGACCCTTCCCCCTGATGGGCTCACAGACCCAGGAAAGAACTTACCAGGGCTGTTTTCACTCTGTACATTTCCACCTACACGGATCAAATGCTTTGCAACTTTGCAGAACCCAGCTGCCCAGTTTCCTGCTTGTCAGACGCACAGACTACTGCCGTCAGTAATTTACAGCCTTTAAATGTTCAGGCTCTACTGCGCCTGAAGCCCTGGCTCACCTGGTGGAGGTGGATTTTTTAACAAAAGCCCGAAGGCTCAGGTTGATGAAGTAGTATTCACTGCTCCACTCTCCAATTAAAGCCATTTAATCCCTAAATAAATATACTGCAAATTTATAATCACTGCAACACAAGTTACTTGTAATTACATACTTATAAAACAGAACATCCAGCCCTGTGTTAAAACATTTCAGAGGGCTAAATAAATATACTCCTGGTGAAATGTGTCTGTGGGTTTGTCTTGTTGGCGGTGTTTGGGGTTGTTTCCTTTGTCTTTGTCTCCCAGAACAAAGCAGCTTATTTCTTTGCTTTCCAGCTGGAGTGGGCCACATTGTAGTCACTTTTCACAGGTCCCTTAACCCACCCTGTTCCTTTTGGCCTTTAGCTGTTGTTTCATTACCTGCAGCTGAATACCGTAAATGTGGACCCAGGTGAGTGTCCTTTAGGAGCCCTTAGCTCTACTGAGTCTTTACAGGCAGCATTAAAACATTCTGCACCCACACCCCAAAAGTAAACAGAGAGAGTTACAATTGGGGCTCAAAGGGTCACTATTGCCCAGTAGAGTTGCCGGATTTACCAAATAATACTACAACTTCAATTAAATTAAGATTTCAAATATGAAAAAAAAGATTTAAGGCCAGGTATGGTGGCTCACCCCTATAATCCTAGCACTCTGGGAGGCTGAGGGGGGTGGATTGCCTGAGTTCACAAGTTTGAGACCAGCCTGAGCCAGAGCAAGACCCCCATCTCTAAAAACTAGCCAGGCGTTGTGGTGGCACCTTTAGTCCCAGCTACTGGGGAGACTGAGGCAAGAGAATCGCTTGAGCCCAGGAGTTGGAAGTTGCTGTGAGCTATGAAATCATAGCACTCTACTGAGGGTGACAAAGTAAGACTCTGTTTCAAACAAAAAAAAAAAAAATTTAGTGCATGTCCCAAATATTGCACAAGACACACTTAGACTAAAAATTTATCTAAAATTTAAATTTACTGGGAAGCCCAGGTGGGGAGGATACCTTGAGCTCAGGAGTTCAAGACAAGCCTGAGCAAGAGTGTAGGACCCTGTCTCTATGAAAATAGAAAAATTAGCAGGGTGTTGTGGTGGGAGCCTGTCATTCCAGCTACTCAGGAGACTAAGGCAGGAGGATCGCTTGAACCCAGGAGTTTGAGGTTGCTGTGAGCTAGGCTGATTCCATAGCACTGTACCCAGGGTGACAGAGTAAATAAATAAGTAAATAAATAAACAAACAAAATAAATAAATAAAAATTAAATTTAACTGAGAATCTGCATCTTATCTGACAACTATCTCTGCCAGGCAGAGATACCCAAACTTACACTGAAAACCCATGGAAGGCCTACAACCTCTAGGCAGCTCCTGAAGTGAGGGTGTAAGTCCGTGATTGTCAACCAATGAGCCATAGCACCCCGATGTGCTGTGAGAGTATCTTAGGTGTGTCATGAAAATTTTTAAAGATTATTAATTAAATTATTTTTGAAACAAGTTTAAAGCACAGTAAATACATTCCTTTTTTACTCCTTTCCTTTGTTCAACATAATTTGAGTGTGCCACAGAAGTTTAACTACAGGTTTAAGTGTTTCTTGAAATAAAAAAGGTTGAAAAACACTGGTCTAAGGGGACCTAAGTTAAGGTGACCAGATGTCCTGCTTTTGGCGGGACAGTCCCAATTTTTAACAATTTGCCCTGTATCCTGTGGCGTTTTAAAAAAGTCCCAATTTTTGGAAAAAATGTACAACAAGTTAGGGAACAGTGGGAGAATGGGAAGGGAATAGACAGTTTTCGGCTGCCTTGTGGCTATTTCGCCAGGATATGAGTTTTAGATTATTTTTGTTAATTTTAGAATGTTAAACTTTAATAATAACAAATAATTCTTGAGAACTGATTATCAAGAACTGCTTATCAAAGTTCGCATTGTTGATCAGTTGTAGAATTGGACCACTATTGTTTGGACTTAATGAACAATGGCATTTTTTGGCACTGGCAACCACGAAAACATTTTGGAACTGTCTCTCAGACAATACACATCGTACTGTGTGC
>CAUYQV010190462.1:0-12784 GCA_963574575.1 Galagoides demidoff | reverse complement strand
ATATGCCTGCCTTTGAGACTAATGGACCAAGTAAAGGGCGCTCTTAGAACTGGGCCACAAAAGCAGGACAGTAGAACGTTCTCAGCGGTGAGCAGTGGCAGCCCAGCAGCCGGGTTCTCTTCCTGTTTCAGCCCAGAACAGACAGCTGGGTCTCTGAGCTGCGGGTCCGATTCTGCCCTGCTCTGCACATTTGCCCTTAGAACAGCAAGAGCTTGACGCCAGCACCGGATCCAGTGTACCAGAGAGGAATAAAGATTCTTTAGCCTTGAGCCAGGGGCTCTTCATGAAGAAAAGAGGAAAAAGTCAGTTAAAGAAGGGAACCACAAATGGGAATCTCATGTCCCTTTAGAAAGCAGATCGACACAGTGGACTTTCATTCTCCTTCCCCCCATTTCAGGCAAATAATCCTTGTTAGGTACAAATACGTATAATGAACATACTGTTTTCTCTGTAAAAATAGGCCCCATATAAAGTACTATATCTGATCTTTTCTGCAAACTGGTTCCACCTTGTCCTTTATCTGTGTAGTTTCTGTGAGCTATCGGACAGCTGTTTGACTGAGGCTGACAACTTCCCCAGGCCTGTGTCACCCCCTCAGTTTGGACACAGTCCAGCAAGAGAATATTCAAAACTGTCTTTCATTCAAAATGCAGATAACAGACACAAATGCAAATAAGATGTCCTATAAGAGACACACAGATGACTTCAGCTGGAAGTTTGGCCAGAGAATTAATTAGGACTGTCCCCCTGGGTGATGAGATGACCCTTTACCCTACCAGCACTGCAGTCTTTCAGGACTGGCAGAATACGGGAATCTGTTGGAAGAAGGTATTTGACAAGCCAAGGGATCCATGAGCGGTGACTGCGAGGAAATGAGTGTCCTCTTAGAATACCTTCACCTGTTTAAGTACCACGATGTTGCACAGGCTGTGCAGCTCTTCAGTAAAAGTGATTAATAGCCTCCATCCATCACATCGTACAGTATGGTACATCTGAGTAGCTGAGAGCTTATAAAATATACTTGGCAATAAGTCACAAAAACATTCGTATTTTTTAATAACATTTTTGAAGGAGAAAAATCTGTTTTTCAATAAATTCTGGCATGACTTCCCTCTAGATTTTATTTCTCATTTAAAATTACCTTGGGGTTGATTTTTTTTTTTCTTCTGTTCATTGGCTCTTTACTAGGTTTCTGCCTAAGACATAAAGTTTTAGAGATGGATTTAAAAGGGGACTAGCACACGGGCATAGAGTTACAGAGTTCCTTCCCTTTCTACTTTGGGTTAGTTGTGATAGCTTTAACACTAGCGTAACTTACTCAATTTTACTAAAATTGTGTAGTCATTGTTATTCATGATCAGGTAAAATTATTTCCCAACTCAATACATTTCTTTGTTACTACCGTTATACGTTTAACTCTTCTTTATGGAATGTCTCATTTCTACTCACTACTGTGTGTAAATTGTAGACTCTTTGTCGTAAAACGGCAGATTGCTACCATTTTTAGTGGTAGAACTCTGAACTTACTACGCATTATGTAGTTACTCCTTTTGGAAATGTCTCGTTTCTCCTATTTTTAAAAGCATAATTTATATTTATAATGCATAGACACCTAGGGTTAACAAGTTGACATGATGGTATGTCACCCAAGGGTGATACTAATTATATTTTAAATCCTCTCTCGCCTTCTTTATTCCTCAAACTCAACAATTTAGGTCTCCAACCCAGACCTAAGGGATATGGGGCCTTCATTCAGGGCTGAATGTGAATTCCTAATAAATATAAGTGGATTATACTCTCTAGGAAATGAGAAAGGAACTTAGAGAAGTCTGTGAAATTCATTTTTATAGTTCACAGAGATGAGATTCAACCCATCCAACACTCATCACCCTACCCACCAGTTAAACATTAAATCTAAGTCCATGAATATGTGATAATGCGCGGGGATTTCCTGTCCAGAAAGAATTCCCATAGCACTTTATAAATATGAGAACTTTTAAAAGCATGGAATAAGGTTTAACATTCACACCCAGTGAACAGGTACCTTGGAAAAAATAGGAAAAACTCTCCTGTGTTCACTGCGGTGGACAGTCTCACATACCAACTGTCTAGTTTCCTCGTCTTCTACAAATTAGAAGGTTTCATTCAGTGAAGCAAAATCCACATGAGGATGCAGATGGCAGAATGTTGAAACACCAGGCAAAGAGGCACTTATTCCACTAACTGCCTTTGCGGGACTCCAGTTAGATTTCGAGACTTGACTTTTTCTAAAATATTTTGTTTGTGTATCCTGTGTTTCTTTTATTTGAAAGAGATACTTAGAAGGGGAAATAAACAGGACATTGTGATGGACTGGAACGTGGAGGGTGAGAGATGCAGGTGTAAACGGTGCCTCCAGGGTGTCTTACTTGTGTACTGGAATGAATGGTGAGAGCCGGTCCCTGGGAGGAACCAGGTTTGGAGGGAATGATCAGGCTTTAGATACGTGGAATGAGTTACAGTACTTCTGAGACGTCCAAGTGGGAATGTCAAATAAGTTGGCTATTGATATCTGAACATGACAGGAAAGGTCTGGGTTGGAGACCTAAGTCGCGCTGGTGTGTATACAGTCAGGGGTGTGAATGGGAGTGCCTAACAATTTGTCCGCAGGGAGGAGGGTGAGCCTCTTCCCTAGAGACAGGGAGGACTAGCCCAAGATGTGGGGAGAGCACCAGGCCAAAGAACCCGACACAGGCGGGCAGGTCAAGGTCAGAGAAATAGCCAACCTGGATAGTGATTTGTGGTTGTGATTGTCTCCATTAATTCAGGCATGGTTGATTGTTGGCAACATTATAATCTAGAACATTTTTTTTGGAAAATTATCTGTGCTTTCCACACAGCAAGGATTCACCCTTGCTAACGGGCTGATGGCTATATATTTTACCACTATGACACAACAGAAAAACTTCTAACCTCTGTACCAAGCATCATTTCTCCCTTGCCTGGAATAATTTTGCTTTAATACCATCCTATGGGAAATACATCTAGTTTACTGCCCCATTCTTTCTGTCTTATATGGAGTTATAATGATCTTCACTTTGGTTGACAATTTGGATAATGACCAGAAAATACCATTATTGCTGAGGTATCCTGGTTTAAAGTAATTTCCTGGGGGAAAGCATCAGACTCCCGTAATAAAGTTACAGTCCACAATTTGAAAATCTACTTTGAAGAGTGTTTTTTCTTCTACATAGAAGCATCAGTTTGCTGTTTATTGAACTAATTATAGTGGTAGAGTTCTTGATAGAGATGTTGTGGTTGACTAATATAATATATAGAACTTCCCCTCTCAGTTTTACTTACCACATTGAAGTTTCAAAGTTTACACCATTACATAAGTAGAAAATTCATGAAAGTCACGATGGCTGTTTGCTCCTATCTCCTAGCCTATGACAAAAAAAAGACTTTCGTGGGTTTTGAAATACTTTCCCCAATACTCTAGTTTTAAAGGAATCGATTAAAAGAAAAAAGCATTTCCAGTTCTTTTTTTAGTATAAGGTAGGAAACAAAATGTAAACATCTAAGCAGTTCTGGGTTCATAGGGTAACCTCCCCTGTATGAATAATCTCTGTTGTAGCTGAAGATAGAACAAATGCACGTACTATTGATTATTTTAATAAGTTAAACCGTCTGACGCTGAGACTGGCTTTATACTAGAAAGTCTTCAAATATTAAATTATATGGCTCCAGAAATGGACTTCTCTTCTGGTACTGGAAGCAGGCCACTGTCTATAATGTTTGCCCTTGACACTCTGGGCCCTGTTCTCTTCCTACTACTGAGTAGCTGTGCTAGTGTCTGCAGACATCATCCACACAGCACCAACTTGCAGGCCTTTAGCTCAAGCCCTCCTTTTCACTTGAATTCTCTTAGTTCATTTGTGTTGCCACAAAGCAGTGGTTCTCAACCTTTCTAATGCCGCGAACCTTTAATACAGTCTGAAGGGGTTGCAACCCACAGGTTGAGAACCACTGCCATAAAGGAATTCCCGAGGCTGCACCATGTGTAAAAAGAAGAGGTTCACCGCCCAGAGTTCTGCAGGCTAGGCCAGAGCCTGGTGCCAGTGTTTGCACCTCCTGGCCGCTCCCACTCACAGCAGAAGGGAAGCGGCCCCTGAATGTGTGGAGATCACCCGGCAAGAGGGGAAGCAGGGTCGTGAGCCAAGGCGAGGTGCCAGGCTGTGTGTGACAACCCGCTCTGCTGGGGTGAAAGCCAGGGAAAACCCAACCCACGTAACAAGAGAGCTCCGTCTGTTCATGAGTCTGTCCCCCATGACCCAAACGCTTCCCATAAAGCTTCACCTCCAGCATTGGGACTAGATTTCAAAATGAGATTTGGAGGGGTCAAACCAAATAATAGCAGATCCCAAGAATTTTTGACTGGAAATTTCTACCTAGGCAACCACATTCAGTGTCAGGTGGAACTCATAACTCCCCCCCCCCCCCAATTTATTTCTCTGCAGAAGTCTTATAAAAAATTTTCCAAGCACATATCAGACTCAGGCTTAACTTCTTTCTCTCCCTCATTCCCCGAAGCTCATAATGACCCTCATTCCTCTCAGTGGGTTTTTTTTTTTTTTTTCTAAATTTGGTTGAAAACTTAAGTCCTTTTTGGCACGTGTGGGAAGACTGTTCTTTGCACGACTCACGACTGCAGTGACTCTTCAGCCACTCTCTGCCTCTATGCTTTCCCAAAACCTAAGTCTCCTCATGTTATTCCCTATTTAAAATTCCCCAGTCTCCCCTTTGTCCAGTGGGTGAAGTGTCACATTCTCAGCTTGTCCTCAGGGTGCCTCACTGGGGCTGCAACCTGCCTCTTTCCACCCTCGGGTTTGGCGACTTCCATACATTCTTTACCCCAGCTCTGGGTGACTGAAAAAAATCCCCCGTTGTCACTGCCGACCCTCGCCATGCATCCGTCTTTGAGTTTCTGTTCATCATTCGAGATTCAGCTCTGATGTCATTTTTACCCTGATGCTTCCCTGTACCTTATAGCTAGGGATCTTTTTTGTTTATTTTGTTTGGCTTTTTTTATTTGTTTGCATTTTTCCATTCTATGACAAACTTGCATTTTCATGTACCTTTTGATTAATGTTTTATGAGAGATCTATGGACTCCTGCTTTTTAAAAATCTCAGGCTTTTGAGTCAGATAAACCTAGTTTTGAAGCCACATTTTACCCTGACCTAACTATGAAACCAAATTATTTGGCTTCCCTGAACCTTATTGTTCTCATCTGTAAAATAGGGATAATGATGGAACCTTTCTCAAGGAGTTGCTGTAATTATCTGCAATAAACTACGTACAGCACTAGCGCATGAAATTAAATGCGGTGGCTGGGACATGTTTTATTTGTGGTGGCAGCAGTGTGGTGTCGGTTATATTTGTCTGTCCCTAGAGATTGAGTTTCAGTAGCTGATCCTCAGCAGAAGTGCCGTAAATATTCAATGAATAGCTAATGAGCCAATCAAGTTCGGCAGTGTCAAGGATTAACAATGTTCCCCAGGCACGATATTGTTGGGATTGGAAGGCTAAAATGACCAGATATTTTATAATTTGGAAGAGTGGAATTTAATAACTCCTAAATTTATCCTGTCATGAAATGTGAGAAAATTATAGTATTTATGGTCAGGTGTTCTATTTTTAGTCCGCCAAGTCCGAGAACTACTTAAAGAGACAAAGAGACAGGGGCCACCACCATTTTGTTTTTAGCAGCTGGTCTCCAGCAATTCTGATCATCCGCTGATTCTGACTGCCATTCTTATACCATGTTGAATATGCCATGAATTAAGCCAGTGTATACAATTACATACATTTGGAAGGAGACAATTTTAAAAGACGTTTGTCTTCTGGTATATCTGACGAGCTCAGATATTTTACCACACACCGTCAACTAATACAGTATTCTGTCAGATGAGCAAGCCACAATCTTCGTACTGAAAAAAATCTGATGAAGCTTATGCTGTGAACTTCTGTTATCAGGAATAGTGGGCAGTAAATAATCTCCTGGAACTAAGGAAAGCATCTGGTTCGATCATCAATCACAGTGGAGTTGAGCCAAGGATCTTTCCCCTCTCCTACTGTATGGTTTCCTGATTAGCGAAGTTAAAACTGTGACCCAAATGGGTCCCCCTGGCTGATCTGAAGGGAAGTAAAGCTCTAAGTCCAGATTAATCAGAACATCTCCTGATTTTAAGGGGTAGTAGTCCCTTTCACCTTCTACAGGAGTGATTAAGGGCGCTGACTCCAGAGCCGGCCTGTCTGGGTGGCTTTGCCGGCTCCTCCTTGGGTGGCCTCAAATTCACCAGCTTGCACTTAGGGACTCAGCTTCCTCAACAGTAGAATGGGAGGTTAACTTACCTATCTCAGAGTGACGCTGGAGAGATTGTGTGTTTATAAAACTACGCAACAGTTCTTGGCGTGTCCTTTTGAATGAGTTGGCCATGGCTTCATTACCCCCCACACAGCTGTGGCTCTCGACGTCCAGTTATATTTTTTAATTGCTCACTGAGGATCGCCGCCTGGTTTTCTCTTGGGCTTCTGCATACATGCGTCTATAACCTAATCCCTTCTCTTGTTCTCCCCACCAACGCTAAGTGTTTGCCCCTTCCCGTGTTCTCTTAGTCACGTCACTTTCCAGCTCTTTCTGTTCTAGCCCCTGGCTTTCTTCACAGATGCTCAGACGTCTAGAGCTCATCTCTGCCCTGGCGACCCTGCACTTCAGCCCCCTGCATATCCATATAGCTGGGAGGCTCCCTCCCTGGATAGATTTCCGCTCCCATCTTCTCTCTGCAGATCAGGGCTTCCTATGGCAAAAGAATTGATAAAAGGTCCTTATCATTCCCATATGCTGAGCTTATCAGACATGCCCTGTCATTTTGAGAAGGTACTACCCACTTTATAGGCGTAAGCCAGAAAGGATCTTTGAACCCAGGACTTGGTCATCTTGGCACTTTTAATAATAATCTTAAAGCATACATCATACGTTCATTTCTGTAGAACTGTGGAATGGGGACAAGGATTCAGCCCCCTCTAGGGTGGAATCCTCAGAGCATTTGAAGTAGGTGTTTTAATTAAAGGTGAAAGTAAGAGCACTAGATGGAGCAAACAGTTGTCACTTGTCCTTTTGTCATCTTTACAGAAGGAGGAAACACCTAGGGGGAGCGGGCGTTGCAGTGACAATTGTATTTGCACACACAGGACGTGTTGTGGGTGCCAGTCCCCAGGAGTGCTGAGTATCTGGTGTGCAGGCTGCCTCTCAGTTCAGATCTGCAGATCTTGTTTTGGAGAGGTCCTTGGGAAACTTCCTGTGCTTACAAGTCTTCCTAGCCCAGGAGCCTGAGGCCTTTCATTCTCTGCTTTCTCATCCCCTGCAGGAAGATTCCAGGGGGAGTAAAGCCCTTCTAGACATCACTAGAATCCGGTTTATGCCTGGTTTAAGCTAAGGCTTCACCCCTTTGTGTTTAAGGATATGCATCCTTATGACCACCAGGAGGCTGCATTGCAAAGTGTTGTTGTCTAGCAGTGAATTACTGGCAGCAAGGGTGACATTGTCAACTCAGGTGTCCACCAAAGCCTGGCAGGTACTGAAGGTGAGGGGGAGTATGGGGGGGCTGTGACAAACCCCGGGAAGTACCTGCCTCCTTTAGGAGGGTACCTTTCGCAGCTGCAGGCAACACTGGCTTGTGGGCTCAGGTTTTGCCAGTTTTCCAAGAGAACCAGAAATTCAGATTTGCTGTGAAACCTAAATCCTGGCACTAATCCCATTTCTATGAATGGCCCTGAAAATAGACTTTTAAAAAAATTTATCCCTGTTTCACTCAAATGGAAAGTGTTCTAGGCCATCACGCCACTCATAGCATAAGGACAGTTGATAGGTGCTAAACAGATGTATACGTGTGCTAGTGCGTGTGTGTATTTGCCATATGTATACTCATAGCACAAGGAAAGTGGATCAGTGCTAAACAGATGTATGCCTGTGCAAAGTGTGTGTGCATGTATGCCATATGTATACTGCCAGCCACGTCTGAGGTTCTGGGATCCCCTCCCCACCCCCCCACCCCCCGCCAGCCTGCCGGTAGCTGCCTTCACATTTTGGAATACAGACCTGCCAGTGTGGCAGCTTCTCCACTAACCTGTCAGAAGACTGTGGGAATGACAACGTTACCTGTGTTAGGATTGGTTTCGGTTTAAATTCACACTTACTACAGTCCCAAATATTTGGTAAATGCTTATGATTTAATGCTGTGCTAGCTTTTAAAACAAACATACATTTCTAGAAGTTCTGATGTCTCACTTCCGAAAATTACATTATAACCAAAGATATTTGTACCAGAATGTTTATTGCAGTCCAGTTCATAATTGCTAAGTCATGGAAGAAGCCCAGGTGCCTATCGACCCATGAATGGATTAATAAATTGTGGTATATGTACACCAAGGAATATTATGCAGCCTTAAAGAAAGATGGAGACTTTTACCTCTTTTGTGTTTACATGAATGGAGCTGGAACATATTCTTCTTAGCAGAGCATCTCAAGAATGGAAGACAAAGTATCCAGTGTACTCAGTCTTACTTTGAAACCAATTTATAGATTTCTTATGAAAGCTATAACCCAATTATAGCCCAAGATGAAGGGGAAAGGGAAAAAGGAGGGGTGGGAGGAGGGTTGATGGAGGGAGGGTAACTGGTGGGACCACACCAACAGTGCATCTTACAAGGGTACATGTTAAATTTACTAGGTGTAGAATATAAATGTCTTAACACAATAACTAAGAAAATGCCAGGAAGGCTATGTTGACCAGTTTGATGAAAACAGTTCAAATTGTATATAAAACCAGCACATGTACCCCATGATTGCATTAATGTACACAGCTATGATTTAATAAATAAATAAATAAAAGATCTTTTAACCAGTGTTCTGGCTTCTTGATTCTTCATCGGGTCTATGAGTCAGCTCTCTAAGAAGCAATCAAGCCAACTCTCCCCTCTGTTTCCACCTTCCCTCTGCCATCCTCCCCAGGTGCGTGGTGGGGCTGGCATATTCTACTAGTCAGTCATGCACCGCGTCAGGCCCTGGGGGGGTGACGGTACCGTCCTTCCAGTTTCCCTCAACCCCACCCCCATTCCCGTTCTCTTCAGAGGTGACCACCAGTGCATCCGCCATCTCTTCAGGGTGCATGACAGCCTTGCGAATGGTGTATTTGCATGAGTGAATTTGTAATCGGCAAAAGTGGGATTCCAGCTTCTGCTTCGGTGTCTTGCTTTGCATTTGGTTTTTATTCAGTCAGCACTGATTTTAGAGCTGCGTATATTATATTACTGGGCGTGCACCTTCTTTCTTGCTCTGACTGCTCCGTGGTATCCCAGCGCGTCAGTCCTCCGTGTTTTATTTATTCCTTCCCCTGGTAAATCAACCCAGTTGCCTGCTGGTCCCAGATGTTTCTAATAGCCCGTGAGGAATATGCATGTCCTCCTATGGCTTTGAGGGAGAGTTTGTCTGATCATATTCTCAGGTCTCTGGGGCACAGGTGCACTTAGTTTCACCAGGTATGTGAGACTGCTTTCCAGAATGACTGGGCCCATTCATACTCCTCAGAGCCGTGAATGAAGTTTCCTATTTCCCCACGTCTCCCCTTGGCATTATTTGACTTTGTGGTTTTAATCTGATCGTTGTGTCATTGTCATTTTAATTTATGTTACTCTGATTACTGGTGCGATTGAGCTTTTCTTTATAAACTTCTTAGCCATTTGGACTGTTCTTCCTTCTCTAAATTACTTGTTCACTATCGTATGTACATTTTTCTACTCGGTTTCTCGTCTTTTTCTCCTTGATCTCCTGTGTCGTCTGGGTATTCATCCTTTGTTCATTTTTAGATGTGGTAAATATCACCTGTTGCCTTTGTCCATTGTATCCTTTGCTGGAGACAGATCTGGCAACATCTTCCTTTATGATTTAAAAAAATCACATTTAATGAGTGCTTCCTCATCCCAACTTGTCAAGAATATTTTCTAACACGTACTTCTGTTAGCTTCATAATAACACCTCCTATCTAGACGTTTACGGCTTCTGGAAGAGAAGGGTTTGAGTGATTTTTGTTGTTACGTGTGGCAGTGAGGTATGGACCCCATGTTTTCTCTTTATGGTAAGCTCATTTTTACAGTACCACCTCTAAAATAATCCATCTATTTTCCTCTAATTTGTGTTGCTACCTCTGTTATATAACAAGTTGCCACATATTTATGAGTCTGTTTTAGTACCTTGATTTTATTCCTAGAATAGCAGACAGACTTGGCCATCCCAGGTAAATGCCTCCAAGAAAGCAGTGATAGGAATCTCTCTGATCTCATGCACCTGATAAGTAGGCTTAAAGAGTTTCAGTCTAGAAGTTTAAGGCTGAAAGCTCCTTTAAATATAGTGTATTTCACACTTTCATTTTCATATAAATAGTTGGAAATGTAGAGAGATTTCAAAGTACTTAAAGTTACAGGCCAACAGATCGATGACTGAGACCCAGGTTTCCTCCAGGCCAGTGAAGTGATCTCTGAGTTTGTTCCCCCACGCTGCCTCTTTCCTTCCCAAGGTTAGGGTAGGTCGTTTTTCAGCCCCACATGCTGTTCCCGACTATCACAGTTTTATGGGTTTCTGGTTACTTCTTTTTAACCTGTTTGGTGAGCAACTCTTCTGCTCTCACGGCTGGTTGTTGTCCTTAACTAGTGGGTGAAGGTGCTCTGTATTTTTCTCCCCTCCATCTCCTCTCCCCTTCGTAGCAAAAGAGAATCATCGGTTGGTACCAGTCAGGGAAGCAGGTGGGAGCCACAGCAGGTGAGGGAACAGTAGGGACAAGAAGGGCCTCTTGACGCTTTATTACTAATACCTGTCTCCAGAACTCATTCTGGTCTTTGTGCTTTCTGTGGTATATTAACGCCTTTAGCTACCTTACTAGGAGATGTTTTTCTCTGTGAGAATCAATCCCCCCAGCCGGATGGAGCAGAGAAAAGTTGCAAGGAACAGGAGTTAGTGCTTCTTTCTTCATCTTCTACCTGAGTCTGGACCAAATCCTGGTGAGGACTCTGCGTATTCTTTTGCTTGGTCTATTCTTTTGCAAGGTCTAACCTTGCACAGCTAGGTTTATAAATATATTAATGCATGGAATAGAAATAGAAGAACTTTAATGGAGGTAACGTCCCCAGGCAGAGAATCCGAGATTAGAGGACAGGAGGCCTGGTGGTGTTTTGTTTGCTGTTGGTGAGCGAGGAGGAGAAGGCGGCCCGGCGGCCGGTGCGATCTGGATGGTGTTCTCCCAGGTCCTTGGCATTCTCCGCAGCGCACCAACAAAGGACCCTTTCTTCCAGAATACCAGAGTGCAGCGTGCCAAGGGGAGGCCGCCTTCAGGGGCAGTTCCTGCTTGTCAAGGAATTGCGAACCTGACCTTAACCACTACCTCATTTCATGCCTGAGAGCTTGGAAGCCTAGACCACCACTAACAAGGCGTGAGGCCCTCGGAAGTGCGGCACAGCGGTGCGCATTGTATTGAATCCTTACTCTGAAAACTGCATAACTATGGGCATGTCCAGCAAGGCGTTTGGGGAGAGTGGCTGTAAGGTTGGAAGGTAATCAGCTCAGCCTCCCCCTGCCCGCCTTGCCCTGAGAACACTGGGTCAGGATGTGCCCCTCCTCCGTCTCCATTCTGCTTCCCGCCTCTGATAGGGGAGCTGGCTTGGGAAGTGATTTGAGATCCTTTGATGAAATAATAATATGTAGCATTTATTAATAGTATGATTTTTTTTTTTTTTGCTCAGGAGCTTGAGACCTTCTGGGCCCTTTTAATGTGTTAATCTTCATCTTCTCACTGGGTGTTATACTTTTTTTTTTTTTAATTTCCGTGTTCAAAATGGGCAAATTTACCAACCAAAACTTTTTTTTTTTCTCTCCAAACAAAACTCTTGAATAAGCTACCTGTTCCCTAAGTAGGTCACCTAGTGATACCGAAAGGTAAAAAGCAGCTTCATGGGCCAGACACAGATGCTCTTGTTTATCATGGACATTTGTCAGATATAGTTAAAAATGATTCATCTCAACAAGCTTAGTTTTCTTTCGATCCTCATTCGATGAAATCTGTCTCCTAAACTACAAAATTTTTCCTTTTCAGCAAAGCCTAACAGTTCTAGGGGAAAGCTATTTTCAATTATAAAGAGGATTTCTTTCTTTCTTTCTTTTTTTTTAAATGGGAAACTGTTCTTGGTTATGGATTGAAGAGGACTCTAAATGCCTGTCTGTCTGATGTGAAGACATTCTCTCTCTCACTAAGCAACGTGCCCTTACGTCTTAGAGGTTAAAGATGGAAAATGATTGAAACATGTGAATGAATCTGACTGTGCTGTGTCTGTAGTGCAGGCGGTACGCCTCGAGTTGATGTTGGATCCCCGGAAACTCAGTGTGTTTCCACAGGCAATTGGAGAACAGATCAGTGCTTCAGATAGTAATGCATTTTAGAAAGTGATTTCGCATATAAAGGAGTGCAAGTTACAGCTTTCTTTTTTTTTTTTTTTTTTGTTTTGAGATGGAGCCTCAAGCTATCCCCCTGGGTAGAGTGCCATGACATCACAGCTCGTAGCAACCTCCAACTCCTGGGATCAAGCGAGTCTCCTGCCTCTGCCTCCCAAGTAGCTGGGACCACAGGCGTCCACCACAACGTCCGGCCATTTTTTTTTTTTTTTTTTTTTTTTTTTGGTTGCAGCCATCATTGTTG